>JAVXUP010002527.1:0-124186 GCA_033070095.1 Escallonia herrerae | reverse complement strand
AAAATAAAGTAATGTTCTATCTTTCTATAAAAAAATAATAATAAAATAAAGTAATGGTAATGGTAATAAAAAAGGGACAACAAAAGTACGGATCAGATTTAAAAAAGATAATGCTAGGTTGAAAAGGCACATTAACCTGTTTTTAAGAAACATATAGAGTAATAAAATTTATCCATTGAAAGTATATTCATGCTCTGTGAGCGTATATATGTAACGAATATTGTCTCAGAGTCTCTTATAAAGTGATAAAACTACAAAGAAAATAATAAGAAAGTTTAGATGATAGAATAGTATATAACCAAAGTTTAGGTTTAAAGGTTCTCCCAGTTTTATAAATATAGTTAATATCAATATAATTCGTATATCTTAGGTAGTGGGCTAATTCATCGAAGGAACTTACATAGTTGAGCCATGTTGACTATTATTTTCCACACGCATCGTGTATTAACCCATGCATCGACAGTAAACCAGAATTGTATCATGCCCCGTGCATATGCACGGGTCCATTATCTAGTATGTACAATTAGGGGATATTGGGGGTAAGGAAGTGAACCGGTTGCATTGTTGATTTCAATGGCCATCGGAGGAAAAGCGAGGCAAATATAAAAGAGTCAATTAATTTGAACCCACATCAAGTTTAGGGTTATTACACTCTCTTTCCTAAACAAATTGTTTTCCCAATATTAGTTAAAAAAAAAAAAGTGAATCGGTTGTAGTGGCTTGTCAATTTTTCAACTAGCACTTGACTTTTTAGCTTTCACACACAGATTAAATTGAAAACTCATTTCACTAGAGAATTACAAAAAACATTATTGACGCGATTGCATATTTTTAGTTGTAAACTTCATGCAAGGTTAAGAGCCTGGATGAAAGAAAGGAAGTTACATTTGTGTATGTGCTTGGATGAGGTAATCGTACGAGAAATTTCACTTTTATAAGATGCTTTAAGATGAAGTTACATATGTTTGCATCTTAACATTATTTAATATTTCAAACTTAGGACTTATTGTCCTTGCATTACGTGCTTCATTAGTTTGATACAGATTGACTTGAGCAAGAGTGCAATTGATAAAGAAGAGGTGGCGAAGGTCAGCTCCGGTTGCAGTTGCAGCGACAACACTGCATGCACAATGGTAGTACGTACATTTAACTTATTCGGAGACTTTCTTTACTTCTATGAGAACTTGTACTACCAGATGCAAATAGTCTGAGGATTAAGGTGAGAAATTTATAACCTTCTTTAAGATAATCATTACATTGCGCACTTCATCGTGGGATTCTTAATTTAATGCCGAAGAATCCACGTACTATGGAGAGATGGTTTGGTGCAAATATAAACAACACACATTTATTATAGAACTAAAAAGTCTCCAAAAGTAATGAAGGCAAGGCATCATTTATTGTAGAGACAATAAAAATAATTGCAGAGAAACAGACAATAGAAATAGTTACAACCAAAGAGTCTATACTAATCGATAGTGACGAGACTTGCACGTGTATCGCATGTGACCTATACTAATCGATAGTGACGAGACTTGCACGTGTATCGCACGCTTGATGCACGTGTATCGCACGTTTGATGCACGTGTGACTTATACTTACAAAGTAGGTCGTACTCTAAAGTGCAATGCACGTGCAACCTAATTGATTTAACTTAAATAGAAAAATCTATTTATAATATTAACCATAAGTATTATAAAGATTCTAAGAACACAAGTTTGCTATACAGGTATTTGATTAGCAGGAATAGCATGTTAATTCCAAGCACTCCACTAAAATGTAAAAAGGTAGATTATTAAGTTAATTTACATATTAAACAATGGTAATGAAAAAGTCTAATACTAAATAATAAGGTGTATCCCGTGGAACCAAATCTTTCCATCTAAAAAGACTCAGGATAAAGTTTTCCGCAACAAATTTTATCCGCAACAGATTTTTTGTCAATAAGTCTGACGCAACTAGAGTTTGTTCTGGTACGTGCACTGGGTCCACTGTTGTTGTAGTCACAAAATCTACAACTTTGGTGTAGAAATATTAACCAGCCAACCCGCAATTGAGGCATCTAAAGATGACTGCACAACTATAGTCTTTGCAAATTCCCCAAGTGGTCCACCTAAGAATGCCATAGGTAAGGAGCTTCCCACAATGAGAAGCTCATAGAGGTAGAAAATGAATCTAGTTCCAATAAGATGTTGTTTAGTTGATTGTCCCAATATGATAATCGTCTCATCAAGGGACACAATGTAGCACGAATGATGCATCTTTGAAATAATGCCTGGGCATCACCCTGAATGAAGTATTCCCTTCCTTGTATGTGATTGCCGCGATAGAATTGAAAAGTTTCCAAGGCATAAATAGTGGCAATGAACATAACAATTTGCAGTGGTAAAAGATGGAATAAGCCCCCATTAATTCTCAAGAGTCGGTCCCTTGTAAGGCCCTGCTTCATACTAAATCTCCAAGCTGCGAGCCATGAAATGGCTTTCTATTGCCCCTGCACATTAATGATCCATGTCAATACAAGACCAACTGAGCAAACATATTCAGTTACCAAAAATACACACTTAGGCAAAAACAGAAGCCCATTCGACTAGCAGCAGAAGAGCCCGTTGTTGATAGTTTGAGTGCAAATTAAAACTTGAACAATAAAGAGGAAATCGTGAAGCTCAGTAAGTGGCATTAATCTTTTATAAAATTCACAAGTGTGACACAAAACTATACTTTTCTTAGATGAGTCAACGAGAGTATCCAATTCTTTTGCTTTTTATTATTCTCACTAATTATGAAGCCCATCGTTTGTTATAGATTAAATCGTTTTCATGTACTACAGCAAAGCCTCTATATAATTACATCTAGAGATAGTGTTTTTGGAGACAATGATTAAGTTGAAGATATACTTGCCAAAAATCTCTTTCACATGGTGACAATTATAAAAGCAGCCATGTATTGTTTGGAACTTAGTGAATGTACATGCCAGAAATAAATAGGCGATACAAATTACAGCCACTCAGATTACATTAACATTGCATGGTACATCTGATGGCACCCACTTTGTTCCATCCTGAAAGACTCCAATTTTAAACTGGGATGCGATGAAAGGGTCTTTATATGCTAGGCGAATAACAAGGGTTAGGTTCTATTCGAACATAGCCCTGCATTTTTAAATTCACCATGGTACATAGTAAGTCGTGTAGATTTATTCACCAACCAATCACCTATAGAGTCATCTAAGTAGGACTGTATAACCACAATCCTAGAAAAGGCCTCTAAAGGAACGCCTAAGTAGGTTTTTAAAAATTCACTTCCTAAGGTATGAAATACACATGCCTGAAAAAACAAAACTAGTTTTAGTACTTTTTCATCCGTCGAGATTGTCCTGATATCATCATTCTTCTTCAGGGTGTCACTTGATAGGGTTCACTTGGTAGTGTTGAAAAATAGTCTAGGTGTTCCCTGGATGAAATACCAACTTCCTTCAAATGTGCAGTTTTCAGTAAAACTGTTGCCCACTCGCTGCATAAGGACAATAGAAGTTGTTACAACCTAAGAGTCTATACTGATCGATCGATAATTAATGACGAGAACTGCACGTTTTTCTCACATGGCCTAATGACGAGACTTGCACGTGTAGCGCACGTTCAATGCACGTGTGACTTATACTTACAAAGTAGGTCACACTCCAACGTGATATGCACGTGCGACCTAACTGATTTAATTTAAATAAAAAAATCTAACTATAATATTAACCATAAGTATTATAAAGATTCTAAGAACATAATTTTTTGGTATAGGTATTCGATTGGCAAGAATAGCATGTTAATTCCAAGCACTCCACTAAAACGTAAAATGGTATATTGTTGAGTTAATTTACACATTAAACACCGGTAATGAAACAGTGGGTAAAAATATTGACATCCATGCAGTCTCGTCTCCTTAAAACAAAAAGAAAAGGACAAAAATCTTGGAGAAGTGCTGACAAACTTCAGGACGTAACATGAACAACGCATGCATAACTTGCACTTTAAACTTTGGAGTTGTTTCATTCCGATGGCAATTTCCATGGTGCGATTCATATTGGTAGCTTGTTTTTCTTCATCATGAACATTATCATAACTTTTCCCCTTATCCTAGGTTGGCTGGTCAGCAACAAAATTCCAGAACGGATATCGTTTTTGCGAATTCTAACGTGCTTGTTAAATTAGATCGGATTTAGGAGTTTCTCGTGACATTGTTGTTTCCTAATGGTTTCTTCAAGTGATCGAACATTGTGGTTTTAGATAGGCAAACTTGGATTCCATTACCCAGAGTGCCTTTCCTACACTACTTTCTACACACTGATGCTAAAATTGCCAGGATAAATAGCATGCAGTACTTTAAGCAAGTAATATTGTCTCAAAAGAGAAGAACACAAAACTCACTCAAGGTCGCCGTTTCGTTTCACATGATCTTCGTCTTGCTCGCTCCAGCTCCGACAAAAACCAAGTTTGGCTTGTTCAACCCCACAGAGACGCTCTTGTCATAAGTGCCCTGCCTGATGTAAATACAAAACTTTACAAAGCACTTTTCTGGGGCTGTGTCCACGGCATCCGATATCGCCCCGAAGTCCGACCGCCCCGTTTTGCCACCATGAACCCTTCTTCACAGAGGGACCGATTCCTCTTGTAGAAAGCCAATGAGAATGCCAAGCACAGTATGGCCAGTGCGAAGCAAACCCCGTAGAGTATCTTCTTCCGGTGGGCCTCAAACCAACTGATCTGGCCATGGGGAGTCTCTCGGGGAAGGGCCTCAGTCTCGAAAGCTACCGGCATTATTCTGCTCATGATGATATGTAGTAGATTTGTGACTACAGAATTTTGAATTGCATGCATGTATCCTGAAGGCAACTATATATGTATTTATAATAAAACATGCATGTCACAACGGCAGAGACGAGAAGCAACCTAGCCGGAAATGGCAGCATGACATTACGGGAAGAAAGAAAGACTAGCAATTAAAAATGATGTCAACTTCAAGCTATGAAAGTGCGAATAATTATTATATGGAAACACAGCAATCCAAGTCCGTAACACTACAATGCAGAGTTGGCTAAGATCTAAAACTACTATACATATAGTATATAATTCCTACTAAAGAAGCGATGTGAGCCAATACTAATGAGTATTTAGTAGTTATGCTTGCCCATAGTAAAGAACCAATATTGCTTAGATAGCTATTGGAGAACTTAGATATTACTGAATGATAGTTCTCCAAATTGTTTCCATTTTTCTGTGGAAGTCTACTAACTCCCACCACTTAGTACTCGTAGCTTCATAGATATGAAAATCCACACAATCAACGAATCAAAGTGTTTCTACATTAAATTTGGAGAAGGTTGATGGAGAGGAGAAACATAAAATTGAAAGGAAACAAAGCGGCATCACATATAATGTGAATGTTTGACCATTAGTTTCTGTACTTAGAGAATCATCAATACCGTAAAGTACATTAGTAAGTATCGTGGCGAAGGCATCCCTAATGAAGTTTTTTGGCTTCTGACATTGGCTTCGCACGATACATCCCAAAATTTGTGGAACAGGAACTATGAAATAAAAACTCTATTTGACATGGAAAGTCATGTCGTCGGGGCAGCCACCTCAAAAAGAATAACGAAACAAATTTAACAGCAAAAAAATTGTCTGATAAAGCACATAATCATCACATACATATGAAGCTCTAACGAAGGCGTGCATAGTAAAATTAATAAGTAACTCATGAGGTCAACCATCAAAGTATAGAGATACACTTCTCTTGTAAGCAAGAAGGAGCACTTAGTCAAATTTTCAACCAACACTTGACTTTTTAGTTTTCTTATTAGATAAATCAAAAAGTCATTTCAGTAAAAAATTTAAAAAAAAAACATTATTGAGACCATCTCATGTTGTTACTTGTAAACTTGATGCCTGATGGGAGGTTAAGAACCTAGCTAGATGAAAAATGAAGTTACATTTTGTGCTTGGATGAGAAAATTTGTACCAAAAATGTCACTTTTTCGAGATACTTTAAAATTCCTTGGAAGGGAAGTCACCGTTTGGAATGTTCAAAAGGAATTTGTGAAATATAGCAAGGGATTTGAAAAGAAAATTCTAAGGTTTGTTTTGAGTTTCGGTTTTCAAAAAATAAAAAAAAATTATTTTGGGCAAAATTCATGGTTGTTTAATTGAAGTTTTGTCAAAATCAACTTCGGCTTCCTTTTCTCCATCATGTTTGATACTCGATATATCACATAACGCCACCGCCCCATCATCACTCTCGCCGACCACCAACCGTTTGCCACGCTCGCCACAATCCATCGTCATCACCCGCCTTAACCACCCAACACCACCACTTACAACCACCCAACACCACCACCACCACCCCCAAACCCAAACAGTAGTAGTCAACGACTGATGAAACACAACTCCACCTCCTCGACATCACCGTTAACGAACCAAACTTCGGCGTTGTCTCATAGATCCATCACAAATCGACGAATCGAACACCCACCTCACTACAAGAAAATCTACTTTTAGCAACGGAAATTTCCGTCGCTAAAAGTGAGTATTCCGTCGGGAAAATTTTTAGTGACGGACTGTCCGTCGCTAAAAGTCCGTGAGTGAAAACCCTGTTACTAAAAGATTAACGAAGAAATTTCGTAATCCGTCGGCAAAAATTTAATATTAACGACAGAATTAATTATTTTTAGTGACAGAATTTTCCGTCGCTAAAAGGTATTTTAGCGACGGGGTGACAGATCGGTGGCATCGGGGCACGATGGTGACAGATCGGTGGCATCGGGGCACGGTGGTGACATGGCGACGGGCCACGGTGGTGACATGGCGACGATGTGAGAGAGACCGACCGGTGGCGACAGAGATGCGGTAGATCGAGAGTGACTAGCCCCCGCGGAGATGTGGGTTGAGTAGGGTGGTCGTGAGTCGTGACTTACTGACTTTGGTAGATTTGTGAGAAAGAGAGAGATTTGAGAGAAGGAACATATGGCTGTGAGAAGGGATCTGTGACTGTTAGGGAGAGTTGAGAGGCTGGGGCGGCTAAAGCAGGTGAAAAGAGGAGTTGAATAAGATGTAACCCTAAAATTCATATATATATATATATATATATATATATATATATATATATATATATATATATATATATATATACATACATACATATAACCGGGTAAACCAGGGTAAAAGGTCATCTTTAGCGACGGATTTCGTTCCGTCACTAAAAGGTCATTTTCTTGTAGTGCTTGGTCTCACAAATTCACGTTATTTCCTATAGATCTAGTAAACTTGGAGAGGGATCTGCCATAGAGAGAAGGAAAGAGAAGTAATGTTTGGTGCGGTGGTGTTGGGTTTTAGAAGTGATATTGGTGGTGTCTTATCGAGTAGTTCAGA
This sequence comes from Escallonia herrerae, assembly GCA_033070095.1. Classification (NCBI taxonomy): domain Eukaryota; kingdom Viridiplantae; phylum Streptophyta; class Magnoliopsida; order Escalloniales; family Escalloniaceae; genus Escallonia; species Escallonia herrerae. The sequence continues at coordinate 116,768 of JAVXUP010002527.1, read as the reverse complement.
GTGGTGGTGTTGGGGGGGTTAAGACAGCGGCGGAGTTAGTATGTATGGTGTTGGTGATGAGTATGGATGTGGTGGTGGTGTTTCTTGCAGGACAATGGTGGTCGGTATGATAACATATTCGGATTCGCGAGAGTGGTGGTGGTTGTGGTGGCCGATGTCAAAGGGTGGTGGTAGGTTGGCGGTGTTGGTGGGTTTGGTGTTCGGCGGTGTTGACCATTGTTGTGGTGGCAGACTGACGATCACTCGCTCTAGTAGTAGTAGTATTCGTAGGTTTGATATTCATTAGTGTTGGTAGGTGGTGGTGGTGGCGGCGATCAATGGTCATTGGGGTTGGCAATGTTGATGGGTTTGGTGTTTGGTGATGGTTGGTGTTGGCAATAAAAATTGAATGGAAGAAGACTAGTAAACATTTCCAACAAAAGTTAAAAGGTGGATTAAAAAAAAGGTGAAGAAACTCTATTAATGGAGTTTGTTAAAACAGCCCACATTGAAAACTTGTTAATAAAATTGAAAGAAAAGAAAAAATAAAACTGTTGGTCAATTTTTTTCAGGTTTTAAAATTAAAAAAAAATTCACAATTTTTTTTTTTCAGTTTTTCAGTGTTATTTTTACCACTTCATACGCTTTTTGACATCTTTTGTTTCACTAAAAAGTCACATTTTTTAAGAAGAGTGTTATTAAGCCACTTTTTTCACCTCTTGTCCCTAAAAGTGACACTCTGTGTACATTTTGGCAAAGAGCAATTTTACTTTCACCGTTTCATATGGTTTTTTTTACCTCTTTTGTGTCCCTAAAATTTCACTTTTTTAAGATGCTTTAAAACTCCTTGAAAGGAAAGACATCGTTTGGAGTGTCCAAAAGAAAATTTTGAAATATGGCAAGGCATTTGAAAGGAAATTCTAAGGGTTCCACGATTCTCAATCGAAACACCACCACACATGGTGTAGCTTTCCGACAGAGAACAACGTTATTTTTTCTGCTTCATATGCCTTTTCACCTTTTTTCTGTCGCTAAAAAGCAGCAAGAATTGTTGAATTTTTTTTTGCAACAAACGACAGAATGGATTTGCATACTAGGGAATAGAAAAAGTTTGTTCCTTTGTGCCAAGCCCCCATACATTCTCATCAAGTAGCATTCTACATTTTAAGTAGAGGTTCTATCTCCATACATAATTTACTAATTTGTTGCAATTTAGTGCTAAAAACTACAACTAGAGTATCCGTTTATAAGCTGGTTTGCTGAATTCAGGGTCTCGTTATATACGTAGATTTGGGCAGTTTACTCATCACTCCACAGTTCCAACATCTTCAGTGTCACCCGGAAATGCAAATCTATTTCAAGGTCTATCTGATACATTGACCAATCACGTTTTTGGTCCCATAGTACAGGTCTGTTAAGATAGATTCAATTCTTAAAGACGTACATTTCAAGACGTACATTTCAAGACAGTTCATAAAGGATGAAATAGATAGACAACATAGAACTCCCATCACACTGTTGGATTTAGAAATGCACTGTCGTCGGTTTGTAGTCGACGACAAGGACTTTTTCCAACTGAGGAAGTAACGTATTCGCAAATTCGACATGGACCGGATGAGCAATATACTCTGCGATGCCTTCTGTGCTCTCAAAGGTTGACTCAAAGACGTGCGTGAAACCTTGGTGCAAGTTCTCAATACTCACGTCCTTTCCCCTGTAATGGAACAAGACCAAATGGTTTTAAGCTGTGGAAACTCAATGCAAGTATGGAAACAAGTGTCGCAAGAGAGAAGTAAAATTTCATAGAGTAGTTGGTACCTGATACTGACCATCACTTATGCTACTTGAACTCATATATGCATGTCACATATGACATGGGGTCACAGTCAAGTAATCCCTAACTCCTCGTTACAACAAATTCGTATTTTACGTATTCTATGTAATCTTGACTAAGCAAAAATATGTACCTTGACTATTTTGAAGAAAAATCATGCAAGAAAAAGAAAAAAATGTGATAGACTTGAATCTCCAAACATACTACCAGAACCATCTCCGGGTAGGAAAATCGTAGGCATACCCCATACATCAATCTTAATGTCCAATTTCCTATAACACTACAAGTCTCATTCGCATAGACCATGAAACTGTGCGAAATTAGCGCAACTTGCACATTCTTCTACAATTAGGAAACCCTGAAGCTATTGTTGCTGAACACATGCCAATGGTACGAGAGTTTACTTCTGGCATGATTATGGTCTGGTCAGGAGGAAAACTCCCAGCATTCTGAGGTTTTTGTTTAATACTGCCGTGTGCAAAGCGGTGTTAGCTAGTTCATGGTTCGCTTCGTTACGTAGTACAGATACAAGGTGCATCAACGAGTCCGCTACTTGGAGTCGTGGTTCGCTAAGGATCGCTTCTTTGGTTTCCCAGACTATATTGTATATTTAAATCCAGTATATATCTGCGTATCATTTTCTCGACAAGGAGGGTGAAAGAAAGACGAGAAAGTTATAGGCTAATCTAATTTATTTAACCTATAAAATAGAAAGTTGTGTAAAACACTGTTATACACAATTTTCGGTTAGCTTGATTTGGAGCACCGATACGATGAAGTACCATCTTTCAGGATGAGAAGGGTATTAGGTAACTCTGGTACAAAGATTCCTATGCTATTGGATGTGATCTAGTATATAATTACCAATACATAGCCCTAGGCTCTTTCTTATTCTCGCATCGACCAAATTTAAGATGCACCCTGGAAGATCAGAAAAAGCAACACAGCATATTGTTATTCAACGTCCTTAGTCACAATCACGAGAAAGGCAGGCCATTTCTGCTTTCAATTGTACATATAGCTTCATCAAGATTCAAGATCTCTAAAGACCAGATAGACTCGCATAATAAAAACAACCAAATGGGCAGAAATAGCAGTTCAAGAGATAATACAGCAATCAGACACCCAATCAAGCGCAACAAATCCGATATATATGATTAAAAGGGGTTGTGATTACGAGGAGTTGGATCCTGTTGCAGTTATCAAATGGGGATTATCAGAGAAGGAGGGGGCATACATTACCAGCGAAAAGCCTTCATGGGTTCGATGTGAGTGACGAGGTTGGCGTAGCCCTTGATGAGCTGATCAATCTGGTCGGGAGTGGTGTCGTCTTTGAACTTGGCAAGCAGTATGTGCTTCACCTCTCCTTTGCCACCTTCCATTCCCTCGGTGCTTTCGAGTGCCTCTCTTTCGCTTTATGTGGATTTTGGTGATCGCTTCCCAGGAAAAAGAACGTACTTTCACTCTCTTGCCAGAGTCGGTTAAGAATCTTCTTCCAATCCCGTATATAGTAATAATAAATAGTCATTAAATATTTTTAGTGACTTCTCTTTTAATACTTTCAGCGATAATTATTGAAAAATACTTTTTAGCTTCACTACATAAAAACCACTAGAAACATTTAGAAACGATTGATTGTCGCTATATAGAACGTAAGAGGAAGATTCTTCTAACCGGAGTAACAGCTAAATTTTTTCCATCTTAAAATATCTGTGCAGGTTTCCTGTTTCAAATTAAGAGTCCCTGTCAACTTTCCTGGCTTAGCTGCATAGTAAATTGTTAAAGGAACTAGGTATCAGCCTCAAGGGGTTGGCTTAAGTGGTTATGGAGATATGCATCGTCTCTTGACTTTCTGACTTCAAATTTCTCGATGCGAAAAGTGAATTTTTAATATTTTTTATGACGTGAAAGTTGATTTTAAAAAATTTCACCTTCTCAAACGGGACGTGTTAAGAAAATGTTATTTTTACTTTTTATTAATAAATAAATAAATGTAAATTCAAATATTAGGAGGGAGAAATAGTCATGTACGACTCATCAAGACTCCATACCGTTGGAAGTAATGCATATAAAAATTTTATAAAACGGCAATTGAATTAATTCACTTCACACTTTGTACAATATTTTGATATATTCTTACACGATATCCAATGATGATAATTTAAATTGATAAGAATCATGAAATGAAAAAAACAGTCCTCAAGTGATATTATCTCAAAAGAACTAAAATCAAATCATCGCCCCAACGTTTTCGTTACGAGCAGTGCAGCCTGTTTGTTTGTGAGTTTTGAAGGAAGGTTAAGAAAGTACATAAATTTGTTCATTCGTCGCTAATGTGCCTTTTGCCGGTTTTCACCGACCAATATAAAAATTGACCCCCGTTAGAAGATTTGGGCATCCAGCTTAGAGTTCCTTCGTTCCCCTCTTTCAATCAGATCCCACTTCCTCCATAGTCCATTTGCTCATTGCTCACGTTGTTTATTCGGATTGTTTAATGTTGTTCAGCTGTATCGATTTGGGCTGAAAGTCAACTGACCGGTGGCTTTTTAGTAATCCCCACGGCCACCGACAATGAGGGTATCAGCGCCGCCGCCGTCGGCAACCGCCGGGGACGCCGACTCCCTCTTCCGCACCAAGCCCGTGTCCGAGATCCGATCCATCGAGTCCTCCACGCGCAGCCAGATCCAGGCCAAGAGCGAGGAGCTCCGCCAGCTCGTCGGCGCCCGCTACCGCGACCTCATCGACTCCGCCGACTCCATCCTCCGCATGAAAGCCTCCTGCCACCGCATCTCTGACAACATCTCCGCCGTCCACCACCACATCCTCCACACCCTTCCCTCCTCCTCCTCCTCCTCCCTCGCCACCTCCTCCCCCTCCCCGGACCCCAACCGCGCCAGAATTTACGGAATCGCCACCCGAGTCAAGTACCTGGTCGACACGCCGGAAAACATATGGGGCTGCCTAGACGAGTCCATGTACCTCGAGGCCGCCGCCAGGTATACCCGTGCCAAGCACGTGCACCACTGCCTCCATAACAACAACAACAACAACAACAACAATGTACTGTCTAATTTCCCGTTGCTCCAGCACCAGTGGCAGATCGTGGAGAGCTTCAGGGTACAGATCTCGCAGCGCAGCCGCGAGCGGTTACTCGATCACTCTTTGACCCTTGGCATCGATGCATACGCAGACGCCCTCGCGGCGGCTGCCGTGATAGATGAGCTGGATGCTAAGCAGGTTTTGAATTTGTTCCTCGATTCGCGAAAGAACTGCATTTCTCAGAAATTAGTTGCTTGTTCTGGTAATGTTAGTGGTTCTGATGTAATCTCAGTGTTTTGTGAGGTTCTGAAGGTGATTCAGGTTAGCGTAGGGCAAGTAGGGGAGCTGTTCTTGCAGGTTTTGAGTGATATGCCTTTGTTTTATAAGACAATATTGAGTTCGCCTCCAGCGTCGCAATTGTTCGGTGGAATACCTAATCCGGACGAGGAGGTTAGACTTTGGAAGTTTTTTAGAGATAAGTTAGAGGCTGTGATGGTGTTGCTTGAGAAAGATTATATTGCCAAGTGTTGTTCTGATTGGTTGAGGAAATGTGGGAAAGAGATTGTGGAGAGGATTCAAGGGAGGTACTTGATTGATGCGATTGCAAGCGGGAAAGAGCTTGCCATGGCCGAGAAGTTGATACGGGAGACCATGGAAGGGAAGCAAGTATTGGAGAGGAGCTTGGAGTGGTTGAAGAGCGTTTTTGGGTCTGAGATTGAGTTGCCGTGGAGCAGGACCCGTGAACTTGTTTTGGGTGACGATACGGATTTGTGGGACGAGATATTTGAGGAGGCTTTTGTTCATAGGATGAAAGCGATTGTAGACTCAGGTTTTAAGGAGCTGAGTGAAGTTGTTGATGTGAAGGAGTCGATACGTACCATTGTAGTCGCGCCTGGTGAGAGGGTTGATTTCCAGGCCTACCTGAATAGATCTCCTATGGGTGGTGGAGTGTGGTTCGTGGAGCCCAACAGTAAAAAGGCTGGTTTAATACCTGGTTCTAAGACGCAGCCTGAGGAGAGTGATTTCCAAAGCTGTCTTAATGCCTACTTTGGGACTGAAGTCAGCCGGATAAGAGACGCTGTGGACAGCCAGTGTGAGAGTGTGCTTGAGGACGTACTCAGCTTTCTAGAGTCTCCAAAAGCCTCTGTGAGGATAAAAGTCCTCGCGCCATATTTGCAAAGCAAGTGTTACGGGAGCATGTCGACCATCCTGTCGGAACTCAAGGACGAGATGGATCACTTGTATTCTGCAATGGAAAGTGACAACAGAGATGGTGAGCATATGCCACCACCAGCTACAATTGTCGAGAGATCTCTATTCATTGGACGACTCTTGTTTGCATTCCAAAAGCACTCGAAACACATTCCAGTTGTACTCGGTTCACCAAGGCTATGGGTAAACAAAAGTACGACTGCTGTCTCTGTTAAGTCACCAGCCCAGTTTAGGTACTCTAAGGTCAATGTTGATTCTCCTATGTCTGGTAGCCCAGGAAACAAAATGCATGATTCCTTCAAAGGACACTCTTCGTTGGCTACTGCTGTCTTATTTGGGATAAATGACAGTTCTAGCCCACAACTCGAAGAGCTTAGTAGAACAACACAAGATCTTTGTATTAAAGCTCACAACTTGTGGATATCATGGGTTTCCGATGAACTTTCACTTATCCTAAATCGCAATCTCAGACAAGACGATAGTTTGTCAGCGACAACTCCCTTGAGAGTAAGTGTTAATAACTGTTGATGTTTGTGTTTGTTCATTCTGTTCGCGTCACTTATCCAACTGTAAATTATATGAATTTACTAGAAAGCATTCATCGTTTTGTAAATGTAGGAAAATAAATAATGACCCCGTAATTCATCTTCTAATAAAAGAAGGCCCATGGGTTATTATGTAATCCATGTACAACGATTGGGGACCTATCGATAAATTTGTCATAGGCAATATCCTTCTATGCATCGACAAATACAAAATAAGGGTACCCAAAATCAAAGTCGATGAAGATGGTGCCAAGTGGCATCTGTGGAATTCTCTATTTTTTGTGTTTCTTATGAAGAGCATCAGTAGCTTGATGGAGTGGTTCTGTTAGCCTCTAGAGCTATTGTAGAAGAAAAAACTGGCTGGTGTGATTCGGAAAAGAATGAAGGCTTAAACCTAAGTAGCTCACAGCCTTGACTGGTGCGGTTATGTCGCATTCCTCAGAATGTTGGAATGAGATTCTGAAAATAGCATTATAATGACTTTGCATTCCCATTGTCTAATAGACATCGAATAGCATGGTTAGTTGTTCATTAAATACATAGACATACTGACGTCTATAATATGGTTGAACACGTACGCTTCTTCTTTTTTTCTAATCAACTTTTAGATATCTCGAGGCCTCCCAACTACTAGAGGAAAGTATCTGAAGGCTCTTCCAACTTGGAAGTGAATTGTACTTTTCACAAACATCTGATAAAACTGGAGCTAGAAGTTTACTACTACTTAGTATAATAATGCTTTATCTTCAGAACGTACAGTGTATTATGCTTATCGCAATAGATAAGGTAAACGTGCTTATCTAAAGATGAGATACAACTTTTGGGGGATTTCAAGTCCAGCTGGAGGGTATATTTGTCCTTGTGGTAATGCATATAAACCTTCTAATCAGTTTTTAGTTTCTTAAGTGGCTTACAAACAGGATAACATCTGCTAATTAGGTTATTTTGAAACGATCATTAAATGTTATTCCCAAGTATATCTCTTTTTTTTTTGTGTGACAAGTAAAATATGTATATAACAAAAGGTGCCAAAGGGAGCGCAACCCTGTACAAAAAGTAACTAGCTATCTGTACAACATCCGAAAGTGTCCAAAAAACAAAGAAATTTGTCACAGTTAGACTTAGTCCATAAACACAGTGATGACGAGATTAGTTCTTCAGTTTCTCCTGCAAAAGCTCCTTTCCCTAGAACGCCTTCTTGTACCTTACAAGCCACAGTAACCAAAAGATGTACCCAAAGGCTTGTCTTCCTTCTACCTTATTAAAAAGGACCAAGGTCCGTTATAAGTCCACAACTGTCCTAGGCATAAAAAGACCCAGGAGATACCAAAGAGAGCCTATTTGCCTTGGCCTCAAGCAATGAATCAACATATGGTAGACACTTGCTCTGTTTGATTTTCACTCAGAACACCAATTCACGTGAATTAATTTTCGCTTCCTCAAATTTTCTCCCGTCAACCCTATATTTAGTGCCGTTTCCCAAGAAAAGAAGCCAACTCTAAGAGGAGCTGATGTTCGCCAAATGGCCTTCATGTAAATTATTTTGCGCTTCCTATCAAGCTTAAATATCTTTCAAATCTTGTGCAGGGCTGGGAGGAGACAGTAGTCAAGCAAGAGCAGTCTGCTGAGAGCCAGTCGGAGATGAAAATATCACTGCCCTCAATGCCTTCTCTCTATATTACCTCTTTCCTCTTCCAAGCATGTGAAGAAATCCACCGCGTTGGAGGTCATGTACTTGACAAACCAATTTTGCAAAACCTAGCTTCAAGACTACTGGAAAAGGTATGCAATTTGCCTTGGTATTTTCAATTACTTTGATATATTATGAACCTTTTACACTTTGCGATTGTATTTGATACTCCCTCTGTTCCAAAATTGGATTTTTCCCTTTTAATATTCGCTGGTACCTGATAGAGTTAGTACATTTGACATTGAGTTTCTTCATTGTTTTTATCCTAGCTTCACTTGCCAAACTATACTTTAATTTGTGGTTGCTATTTTAGTTCAATTCAATTTTAACCTGTACGAAAATCTATCCTAGGATTTTATAAAAAATCAAAGGGGAAAATCCAATGGAGCGGAGGGAGTACTTCTTTGATATTCCATGATCCGCAATTCGTAGTTATTCAAGAGCACTGGGCGGTGTTGCATGTTTGGTGGGGGGTAGCATTGGTGTCCTTAGTCTTGATTCCTAAACATCGGAGTCTTGGAATTGTCTAATCTTGCTGCTCTTTCGTGAATATATTTATCCAAGAAAAAAAGAAAAAGAAAGCATTATAACGTCAAATTTGAAGCTTTATGGTTGACTTCATGTAATCCTTAATAACAAATAAACACAAAAATGGTTGTGTTCATGGGTTTCTAAGTAAACCAACGGTATATCTTGAGGACACTGAAGTTTTCAGATTTGTAAAGTTGGAGCTTTAAGAGAAAGTCTCTTACAGCATGACCATGATGGGAGGTGCACGTCGAGTTTCTTTATCTTTCATTAGGATTTGGATAAGGATGGAAAGCTTAGTGGTGGTACGCCCAAGCTTCCCCTGGCACAAGGCATCAGCAAAAAGCAGTATTCAGCAGCATAAGCTATATTCCAAGATACATAATCCATGTGTTTCCCGAGTTAAAATTCTGCATTCCTAGTATCACCACTTTACATCAACGCAGATCAAAAGAGCTTTTTCTCAAGCATGACGGAGTAATACATCTCTTGCTTATAGTTTCTTTATAGGATTATACAATTCATTAAAAGGTTTAAAAAACACTGCTTAATGGGATTTCAAGATGTGTGTCTGTCCTTTGGTGAACTTTATGACAAAAGTGAATTGTCTTGAGTTGGACACATCTGCCCCATGATTGACGTTTGTGTCACTATTGCCAAATCACTGACCTCTACAGCAATGGTAGTAACTGTTAAGATCCTTATTTTTTATCAATCTCACTTACTTGGAGTAGGGCCTCTCTACAAACTTTGCAAAAATTGGAAGCCTACTTTGTTGTTTCCCCTTTTTACGTGCATGTACTTACTTATTCTAACCAAATAGGTCTCCAGGCTGTTGTTATTTGGGAACATATCGTATTAATCGTTTTCTTTTTTCTTGTAAATGTTTGTGAAGGTTATAGGTATATATGAAAGTTTCCTTTCAACTGAGGAGGTTCATGGGTCACAAGTATCAGAGAAAGGTGTTTTGCAAGTTTTATTAGATTTGAGGTTTATTGCAGACGTTCTTTCGGGCAGTGATTTTAGTGGAAATGAGGAGGCATCAAAAACTCCAAAGGTGAAGATTCCTTTTAGACGGAAGCAGGACCTTCATCAGTCAAAGTCGGTCATTAGAGAGCGTATTGAGGGGTTTGTAAATCGCCTTTCACAGAGGCTGGATCCCATAGACTGGCTAACGTAAGTTTTTCTGTCTGGCTTCTATTCTGCATAAATCTTTGGTGTCCATTAATGTTATGCCATTGTTTTCTCTCCCTTAACATTGATCACGTGTAACTTTCATGCTTCCAAGACATGCCATAGACATTTGTTTCAAAGTTATATTTTGTGAGCTCGATAAGAGTGTAGTTTTCTGTCCATACAGCAGAACGTAAAGATACTTTGTAAAATGAGTTCTTCAATTACTGCAATTATGATCTGAATACTGTAAATGAAGCATTAAAGAGGCACACACTGTAGAACATGTCTCAGGATGTGATCACAGCAATGAACATGGATATATTATTAATCTAGTGAGGTTTTGTGAAAACTGAAGGAAGCTGTAATTGACCAGGTTAGTCTTTCTATAGGGAGAATAAAATACGGAAAACTAGGAATTCATTTTTAATGGCCCTTGAAGTAGTCTATCCTTTTGTAATTTCTCTTAAAAAAATTCAAGAGGCATAAGAGACATTTGTCATGTCCTTGCTGATTATTCTTTCCAAGAGTAGATAATTTTGTTGTAATCTCTTTCTAATGAATATTTGGAATACGCGAGCTTTCTTGAAGCTGTTGAAAGTACAGTTTTTTTTTTTCCCGGTTGGAGAACCAGACAATATTTCAAAGTTGCTTCAAAGGGAAATGTGGGTTTTGAGAAATAAGTTTAGCAATGGCCTGATAGAATATATTTTGCTCTCGGATCTATCTAAAAATGTATTTGTAGTAAATACTTGGCATATGTAGTCTAGTGGCATCTCGTCATTTTCTTTAATTATTTTGTAATAGCAATGAATTAGACATCTCTGTGATCTGATCATTTCTTCTGACGAATTTTTAATCATTTCAGTTATGAGCCATACCTTTGGGAAAATGAGAGGCAGTCCTATCTACGACACGCTGTCCTCTTTGGGTTTTTTGTGCAACTTAATCGGATGTACACAGATACCGTACAGAAATTGCCTACTAATTCAGAATCAAATATAATGAGATGCTCCACAGTTCCTCGTTTCAAATACCTTCCCATCAGGTAATGCTATATTATGCTGGCTGGGCTACTCATGTCTCTTGTTTGTTTTGAGATTACTTTGCAAATTAGCCCTTCTCAAGTCACAATTCTATCTACACTTGCGTATATGCATTGCCATTAGATTTCGGCCTTTTTTTACTTGCACTATGGAGTGGATTCTAAATAACCTCATTTTTTTTTCTTTGACCAGTGCTCCAGCATTGTCTGCAAAGGGGGCAACTAAGGCATCTATTTCGACATCTATCGATGATGTTTCATCAAGAAGTTCCTGGAGAAATTATACGCATGATGAACTCTCTCGAAAGATTGATATTGATGATAACTCCAGCTTTGGCGTGGCTGCACCACTATTTAAGTCTTTCATGCAGGTAAAGCTTTCAATCCTTCACATTTTCCATTCCCGTGAAACCATGCATGGGAAAAAACATTTGCATGCTGTTAAAATAAAGAAATGGAAGTAGTGATCTTAATTGCCCTTATTGCGTGAAGCCAAACCCGGCCTTGAGAGTACAACTCTTTGAATTATTTCTCTTAACGAGGAAGCTGAGTTTCTTCTTGCTTTGTCAGGTTGGCAGCAGATTTGGCGAGAGCACGCTCAAGTTGGGATCCATGCTGACAGATGGACAAGTTGGCAGGTTTGGTGACATGTTACCTGCCCAAGCTGCAGGACTTCTTTCGTCCTTTACAGCCACCAGATCAGAGTATTAAATTGCCCACCCCAACACCTTTGGTTCCTTTTCCTCGTTGGAGATAAAGAAAATATGGCCAGTGAAGAGAAACAGCGGATAACACGCCACATTTGGCGGCTCTAGTATCGAGTATGGGCTTTGATACGGTAAATGAAGAAATATTCGTGCAGGAGGTAATGGGGCGTGGATACGTCGAGGAGAATATGTAGTCGTCGTTTCCAGGTGAATGATCGAAGAAAGTATTCTTTTTTTCTCTTTTGAAAGAAAATGAGTTGGGCAAGAGGAGTGAGATGCCTATTGTGTTTTCCAATCTGTAGTTTTGGTAGGGGCTAATGTACATTGTAATTTGTGAAATTCAAATACACTTCGAAGAAATGAAATGGAGATATATCATTACACTGTCCACAGTGCTGTTCGTGTTGTATTTTACTTGGGCAGCGAACATGTTAGGAAGCATGTGCGCACTTGCTAGAAAGCATTTGAAAATCCCCATTGTTGAGTTTGAAGTTGTAATCAACCCCGAAGCACACAACCTTGCTTTAGTTAAAAGGAGGACGACGCTGAATCGGCATCTTCTATGGTTATATTTTCATCCTTTTGTTGTAGAAAAACGTTAAGACTTTTTAAATGTCAGTGACTGAGATGCACGAATTCTTTTCTCACCCTAAAAAAGGTTGCGACTCTTGAGTTTTTAATTTTTCTTTCTTTTTGCTTCTTTTCTACTATAGTAAGAAAAACTAAGGTATCGGTATTTTTTTTTAAATGGGCCTTGTAAAAAGATTGTGTTTCGATAAGTCATTTTCCTCAATTAATTTGTTAGATTTAATTGGAGAACGGTTAAAAAAAAAAGGTAACTTTCCTCAAAACCTAACACTTGTAAAAAGATTGTGTTTCGATAAATCATTTTCCTCAATTAATATGTTAGATTTAACTGGAGAACGGTTAAAAAAAAAAAGTAACTTTCCTCAAAACTTAGCACTTGTAAAAATATTGTGTTTCGATAAGTCATTTTCCTCGATTAATCTATTAGATTTAACTGGAGAACGGTTAAAAAAAAGGTAACTTTCCTCAAAACCTAACACTTAACGATGCCGCGCCGCCACTAGGGGCTATATATTTGAATGGTTAGTGATGACAGTGGGTGGGTTTGGTCATTTAGAGATAGGGCCAAGGGTGAAGGGTAGGGATGATTATTGGCGTGGGTAGCATATCTAAGCAGCAGACGTGGAGGCTGGCGACAGTGTAAGTTTGGCTAGGTGGTGATGGCGTTGGCATTGTGGGATTACGGTGTGGGGTTGAGATTTGACGATAACTACGACGAGGTGGGAGGCAATGCTATGGTTCTAGTTTAGGAATGTCAATGAGGCGGGTCGGATGCGGATCTTATAAGATCCGCACCGACCCCGCTACCCTTGAAATCCCATCCCGCATCCCGCCCCCCACCGGGTTATATAATCTCAAATTCATATACGACCCTAAAATGTTGCAGACAACCCATCCCTGCCCCGCCCTGTCCTTGTGCCCTCAAAACCCGTCCAAACCCGCCCCGCCCGCAAACCCACAAGTCTAAAGACCCTCAACGTTTCTTTGTAACACCCATTTTGCCCAAATCCGGTTAAGGCGACGTTGAGTGAGGTCGTGTTTGGTTCAGGAATTTCGTTGAACACTTGGAGTGCATGGCCCAGTAAGTGGAGTTTCATGTACGTGTTGGTGAGGCGGTGTGTGTATTTGACTGAAACCCAGTTTTGATGACATGGGTATGGAGCATTTGGGCGAGGTCAAGTGATTTGAGCTTGGCGCAGGCTTTGAAGAGTGGAGGGAAAGTGAATTTGGTGGGTTGGAAGGAGGTGGAGTTACGGAGTTGCGTGTACAAAAGTAGAACTTGTTTGTAGAGTCCATCTCCAACTAGCTTTGCTATTTCGAGATTCATCTGGCGGTGTTTGTCCAATAGGCAGCAGTAGTTCTGGTTTTCTTCGAAATTGGCAGTAGATCACGGTAGCCCAATATACTGAGATGGCAGTGATCACGGCAGCGACGGCTTGCTGATGATCGACACCATCATCACGGCAGCGACGGCTTGGTGTCTGATGGCTCGGTTAGTCGCCGACGGTGCGAAGGAGAGGGAGAGAAGAAGGAGGCGCGACGGCAGCGCGACACCTTTGTTGTCGGCAGAGAGAGAGATTGATTGGAAATTAGGATCGGGGAATGGGGACATTTATGTGGGATGGACGGCTATGATTAAAGGATGAATAGGTTAATATATCGGAGCGGGAACGGATCGCGGGGCGGTTGGGTTAAATACCATACCCGTCCTGACCAGTTACAGATTTTTTTTTAAAAAAATTATACCTGCACCGTGACCTGGACAAAGTAAAAAAAACCCACTCCTATAGGAGCGGGGCGGGGATCCGCCGATTGCGGGTCTTATTACCATCCCTGTTCTTGTCTCTGGTCTCAAGTGGTGTGATCTTCTTTATGGCGGTTAGCTTGTTGGTAGCAGGGTTGGGGGGAGATTTTTTTTTTAGTACAAAGGAAATGAAAACAAACTACTTAGAAGGTGCATAAGGCCAATGTTAGGTTTTATCGGTGGTGTCTCTTTACTCACTATAAAAGTTACAGTTTTGCCCTTATCCAATTGACCGTAAGGAATGAAATTCATGTATTGAACACAATTTTTTTTTAAAAGAAACATATAAAACAAGCTAACCGGACGAAGAGCAAATCGAAATGAAAGGTAAAAGAGGAGGATAATCTTTGCTATTTCCCATGCTCATAACTCAAGTTCATGAAACATCCCAAATCACTTAACAACAGGAAAAGAAAAGTTTGTCCTGCGGGGTTTTGGAAATCAGAGTCTCCGCGCAAGCGCGCACACCTCTTTGATGGAAGATTGGAAAAGGGATTTGAGATGTCCGCACTGTGCGGGTCCTCTCACCAAGGATTTGGTAACCCTCCCCCCTCACCACCCCCCACCCCACCTAAGCTTCTTATATTGTAGTCGTTCATCTGCGCTCTTGTTTTGTTAATTGTTTGTAGCACAAATTCATTCTACCTGTAGTTTCATAATCTTTGACTGTACGTGCTTTCTGGGTTTGATGGCAGGAAACCAGCGAGTGGACTGTTCAACCCCTTATCAGGGATAGCTTTTCTATGGTAAATTTGATTTCCCTCCTCCTGTACACAAATGCTTTTTGTTCTTTTTAGTGTTTGTACTGTATGGCCCATCTGAATAGTTTAAGCATAGGGGTTCATTTTTCTGGTGTGTATGTGTATATGTTGTTATAAGTGTTTGGAAAGGTTTTGCGGGCAGAAAAACCGGTTCCCATTCCGCATCATTCCCAGACCTAGACCTCTTCGGGAATCTTGCGGAATGGGAACCGGCTTTTCTTGATATTGCAATTTGGAGAAGAATTAAAGTCCAAAAACAGTGTATAGAAACTAGTGGACATGCGTGGAAATGGAACGGAGAGTCATTTTAACTATTCGATGAAAACTAAACTCAACCAAGACTGTGCTGGAGGTCGGATGGAAGAAATTTTATGGACACAAACAGCAGTTCTGCAATGGTGGCCACCACCATTTTATTGTAAAGCAACCCTCCTTAGCTTCCACCACGTACTCTCTAAATAGTTTTTTAAGAAGCGTATTGCTTTCGCAGCATCTTTTACAAAGTTTGAATAATTAGTCATAAGGTTAGATTGTTTTCCATCACATCCACTTGAGATCATGGCCGTTGCCCCCAGGTGCTGAAGTGGGTAGATTTTCAATGTTCTTGGTCATAAATATAGTAGAGGTGGTAAAAATATCCATTTGAAATCAGCTTTGCAAGTTTGTTAGGCAATGGTGAGTTGGTGACCTTAATGGAATTGTCAGCCTTTGTTCCTCAACAATTGCAACAACAAGCATACATTAGGTCAATTCACATAGCTGGAATTTGCACAAAAGTCTTTCTCTTGCTGGCTCTAGCACACAAAATTTATCACTACTTTTCATGTTTTGGGGAAAATACAGATGAAATTCGGTATTGATATACTCGCTGTCCTTGGATTATGATTTTTAATTATTGGTTGCCCTTTACTTTCCTGTGCTAATCCCACTCTCTTTTTGGGTGGTTTTTGATGCAGAATAGATCGGTTCTGCTGTTGGTGGCACAGCAAGTGCATTTTACGGATTCAACCATGGTATGTTACTTTCTTACGTTGATTGCATTTTTCTTTCTTCGTTTGATCCTACAAACTGTTATACCATTGAGGTGTTTCCCTTTTTGTTATTTTCTTATGGTTTGTTCTTATTGGGTTTGCTCGTGTTCTGTAGATTCATCTTTGCATTTGTGAACTTAAACTCCTAGTTATGGTAAATTAACTTCGTAACTTCTTTTGTATTCAGAACTTCGAGTTAGTACACACATTTGACTGTACTTAGACAAGTAACTTTTGTTGTGTTAGTTCCTTTCGGTTTAAAGATTTTGTGCATCTAGTGATTTAGAGATCTTGGCTTGGCTTTTCAGTGGCAAATGTATCATAATTAAAGAAGCATTGTGACTGACTTCAGTTCTAGTTTTTTGCGATGTGTAAAACCCAATTGATTGTTATGAATCTGAAGAAGAAGAAGAAGACAAGATAAATGCAAGGTTGTGCATACGTGGAATAAACAAAGAACACATCATCAATAAACTTTAATACTGAGTTTGAGTTCCATTATGGTACTCTTGGGCTTCTTTCAATTATGAATAACATGTGAAGCAACAATGAGGGAAAATCAATCTTGCTTTTGTCCTTTGAGGGCAATTAAACCATTGAAAGATAATTGTCTTCATTTACTAAAAGCCTGCTTTCACTTTTTGGGTGGAGGATCCCTGTTAGCATACTTAGAGCTTTGTACATTCTAGTGTACTATGTTTTCTCTGTGGGGGTTACCCATACTTGGCATATGCTTGTCATGGATTTTATGTGGTGGATCTTAGAGAAGGAAGAAGTTGCTTAAAACAAAAGTCCGTATGTGCTAATTAGAATTGTGGAGTGAAGCTCTAAAACCAGGAGTGATAAGACAAAGTAGGAAATTTTTTCATCTGACGTAAAAGATATAGCATTGTTTCGCAAAGTTATAAAGGTAGAGACGTTGAGACTATCCACAGTTAATAGATGCCAAAGAGTGAACGGGTTTCTTATTTAGGATTTGACTCTTTAGATGGAGAGTTTGGGTTGTAGTCTTATAGGTGATGTATATAAAACCAGTAATGTGACCATGCATACATATGAAATAGATTGAAGTTTGCAGGATGCCTATTAGACCAATCGTGGGATACAGGACATGGTCCTGGCAACCGAGAAAGTAATTATTCTTCATAAAGTTAGTATGCCAGGTAGTGCACGGAGCAAGTGGTATAGCCTAGTTCTTGCTCAGCCCGACCATGGCCAATAAGAAATTCAACCTTGAGAGAAGCTTGCAGTGAAAAGTTCTAAATCTCTAGTTGCTGCATGTTGGGTTTTAACCTTTTAGCTATCTGGTGTTTTCTCCTGGTTTGTGACTTGTATATCTTTGTTTTTATCCTGCATCTATTTCGCAAGGACATTAAAAGTTTGAAAGTTGTTAATTATTTGAGAATAGATGGGATGGTATACTTTGTTTGACTTTTATCGTCTCTTTCGCTTGTTGTATTTGTTGTATTTTTTCCAGTGATGCCAATTGTTCGGCGGTGTATTAAAGGACCCATGTGGTTGCATTTCCTCATTGGTGTAAGTCTTATTACCCTCATTAGCTTGCTTCTCCCTTTTGTTCTTCACCCCCTCTCTCTTCCCTTTCCTCCCCTTTTTTGGTAGTATTTTTGGATAACAGGTTGATGCTTTATTAGTATAAAATATAGGTGGACTCATGGTTTTTATTTCTGGCCATCCTGTTGGAAAATTGATGTAATTCCATCTTACATTATTTGGTCGTCCCCAAAGCTAGCTTATCCTTCATAGAGTCTCTAGTTACCCAGAGTCATTCAGTCTAGCACTTGGTTTGCTGTGGTGGTCAAGGGAGAGATGGTCCCACTCTTTGCAGGTGGGTCTATAGGTTTTTTAGGCTTCTGGCTAACAGCGAGTTGCCACGATGATGGCGAGTAGAGCAAAGGTTATGTCGGTGGCTGAGGTAGGTTTTATAATATGTTTTGTAGAAGAGTCTAAAAGGAGGCACTTTGGTCCGGTTTCATTGACGCTTTGGTGTTGGCTGCCTTATAGTCGTGGGTTTCTGCTGCGTTGGTTGCATTATGTGGAGAGTGGGATGCAGGTCTCAGGTTGCCGTCGAGATCTTCAAAGATATGTTAGGTTGGAGGTATCTTTCGTGCGCGTGGGCCTCTTTCAGGAGCTCCATGTCAGATCTTAGCCAGGTTTGACTTCGATTGATGCCAGATCGGGCCAGGACTCGTCCATGGATGACGTGACCATTTCTTGTGTCCTTTTTTTGGGTTAGAGGAGGGTCTTGGTTTGTTAATTTGGTTGGTTCTAGGCCCTTGTACACTGTGTACTGGACACTGTAATCCGGTTGCGCCATGTTTGGCACTTCATTCATGAAATTGTTTACTTTCAAAATATTTGCTGCTTGCATGTTGTTTTTGATGCATCCTTAATCCCAAATTGTATTTTTCTCAAGCTAAAACATGTAATTAATTAGTGCACACTTGAAGTTTTATAGTTGCGACGCATGTGTTGGGTTGTTATTCCTAGTAGAGTATGGTATGAGCGGAAATTATTTCTCTTGGTTTGGTGATCTGAAATGTTTGGAAATCTTTCCCGTTAAAGTTCTCAATTTTTCTGCTCAATCGAAATTGGTTGCAGGGGATGTAAAAAGGTCTTTGGTCTTTCTATCATCCCTTGGAAGGCTTAACTCCAAGAACTTTTAATATTGCAAATATGTAAAATTAACTATCTTTTGTGACTATCATTTCTTTTATGATTGTTGAGTTGTTAACATTATCTTTCTTTGTCTACAGGCCCCACCAGTGATAGTTTTCTCTTCAGCTTGTGCAGGGTTAGCAGGTTAGAGTTTCCCAAGAGACTGACTATATTTGCCTTTGTTAAAGATGTGTTTACGGAGTAGCTCCATCTTTATCTCCCCCAATCCCCCCCCCTCCCTCCCCTCTCACTCACTCTCTCTCACACACACACCCATCCACACCTCAAAAATTTAAGAGTAGTGATGTTGGAAAAACTATTTAGGTAAATTTTGCCTCATAGTCCTACTTTAAGGGGATAGCTAGTTTATGTTGTAGTTAGCTCAAGCGCGTGTTCATAGTAAATCCTACATTTTCGTCATTGGTCTTAACATTTTAGCATACAAGGGAAGCTGTTTAATTAAACCTGGGTTATAAAGAGTTTAGGGAGTGGACACTCCCCAGTGTTGCCGGATATGTCTAGTACTGCCCAGGATGATGATATGGTGGTTTCTTTTTGGTTTGGCAGTCTTATGGGAAAGGATTGACACTATGGGTGACTGCTTAACTTCTTTTCTTTGCTCCCTTTAACTCAAATTGCAATTTGTATTTGGTTGGTGTCACCTTTTTATTAATACTTATTTTCAAGGCCATCCGATAAATTCGATTAACTTGTATGAATGATGACACGATTTACATATGTATCAACTGTTGATAGGTGATGCAAACTATGATTATAAGCTTAACTACTTGCATCTCATGGTGGTGTTTATGAATTATCACTATTTGTGTTCAATTGAGGGTGAGAGCTTTGGTGCAATGGAAGGGTTTGCTTCATGATGATGTTTTTGGGTTTGAAACTCGGACAGCATCCCTGCAATTGCATGGGCAAGGTTGTTTACATTTACCCTCCCCCACCCTACATCTGCAGTAACTTTTTGGTCTCCATATGAACCTGTTATAAAGCTGACTTAAGCACGCACTGTGCTTAATTAGATTATGCCTAAGAAATTTTTATTTAATCCCAGGCACGTAGGCCACTGTCTACTGTGTTGGTTTTTAGAGCTTCTCTATACTCCTAAGATCAGGGATGAGAACCAAACCATTCAAACCGCCCAAACCGATCAAACCAAACCAATTCAATCCGAACCGTACAAAGATTTTAATGGTTCGTTTTCACACTTATCAAACCGACCTCGGTGTGGTTCAGTTCACGGTTCACTTTTTTGAAACCGATCACAAACCGACCTATGGTATGCTAACTTATATTTAGTGACATCCATCGATAATTTTCACATACATGGTACTAGGCAAATCTAAATAAGCAAAACCTTGAAAGTTTAAAAAAAAAAAAAATGAAAACAATTATAACACAAAAGTGTAGTGATCAATATGCCTTGTATATTTTTTTTCATTCTTTCTCGTACATTAATGGCAAATGAATAGCTGAGTTTTTATTATAATATATGTCATGAATACTACTTAAACCTTATGTCAATACAAGCACTTAGATGTTGAATGTAATAAGGTCATGCGTAATTTAGAAAAAAAGTCATAACTTCAATTTTGAATAACATTTGTATCCAATAGTAGGTGTGCATAGTGACAAGTTTATAAACGGGAACAAACCAATCAAAACCGATCAAACCATACCGTTTAAACCGACTAAACTGAACCGTCCAAACCGATAGTGTTTGGTTCGGTTCGGTTCAAGATTTCTAGACCGAGGGGTAAAGGTTTGGTTTGCGGTTTAACCCCCAAACCGAACCGAATCTTGCTCACCCCTACCTAAGATCATAGTGGTTTCTCCTTACCGTTTAGATTCTTTTTTGCCACATTTGACATCTGACATTGTTCAGGGAGGCTGGAATAAACTGATTGAAAATTTAAAATAGAGTATATGTAATCTATTTGGAAGTAGTCAATATGTATGATATTCTCTATACATTTGTATGCTTGCTTTTAACTGAGAACGTTTTGTTATACTGCAGGTGGTGCCGTTCCAGCACTTGCTCAGCTTGCATCTTCATCTTATCATGCGGTTTCATCTCGGTCATTGCCGCCATCAACCTCAGAGGATGAAAAGATGAGCAAATCCAGAACTTCCTCGACTACAAAGAGTAATTAATAGCAGAAACAGCCTGCCCTGTCGTGCAGCCAGAATTAAGTCGGGAATGCGTCAATGAATTGTTAAAAATGATAGTGTCTTGGTTTAGCTCCTTCAACAATGTGCATTCCAACAAAAACTTCAATCTTTCTCAAAGTTGATTCTACCTATACATGTATGAACAAGGACTTGAAATTTTCTCAAGCAATAATTTTGTGAATGGCAAGTTATGAGTTCCAGCACTGTCAATGTAACTGGTGATGAACACATTTTACTTTTTTCCACTCATTTTTTAGGCTTTGTTTGGTCCAGGAATTTACTGGTCTTTAGCAAAGTGCAGAATCAACAAGGGCAGCACCAATTGGATCAGGAGATAATATTCTTATGGTACAAGGTTTCCCTTGGTGCTAAAGTAGCCCCCTTGCTCCTTGTTCCCTCTCTGTTTCAAGTGCATCAACAAATTGAACATGAAAGATACTCAAGAGAATCTTTATTTCCCATTATTCAACTGAAAAAGCTTCAAACCATCCTAATTAAGCAGTCAAAAGCAACCCTTAACCCTAATTAAAAGCTTAAACCCAAACCCTTATTCTAATAATAGGTAGCATAACTACGCTTAGCCCTAGAAGTAATTGTAATTAGGCTGCTGATGGAGCTCGAATGTGTCGATTAACACCCTGAGCATCAGATACCACATCGATAGAGGGCTTCTCCGCTTCCTTTGGTGCGTTCTGGAAATCCAACGACTCATCAGAATATATATCCCACCATTTCTTCACCAGCATCTTTATGTCTTCCCTCTGCATGTTCTCTTCATTTCCAGTGTATCTCCATGGCTTTGCCCCCTAAAGTAAGTTAATCGCATAGGAAAACGAAGACATAAGATACTGCCATCACAAGTAATTTGATAAGGAAAAGATTGATTTTGTGTATAGATCAATGCAAGAACTTTATCAGAGTAGCTGCAGGATTATGGTAAGAAGCAGCCTCCCTTGCCACTTTTGCATGCAAGGTGAGATCGATCGAATATATTCATTAAATGGACAACTCCAGAACTAGATATCCTCAGATCTAACCTCGTATATGTTTGTGGACAGTTATTAGCTTTCTACATATGTGTAAAAAGAAGTGAACTTAATTATCAAACTTAGGTAGGTTGGTCAAATCTAAAACTTGGGAGTTACTCACATCGGCACAATAGTGAACAACTCTCACTTCCTCGAGCTCTATGTTCTCCGGATGACGCCACAGCAATGCCAGAACAAGGTTGTAGATGGGAGGGATAGGGCAGTAGACGTCCCTAAAGAACATGTTCAAAAAGTCCTGCAGGTGTGACGAAAACATAAATGTTCATATTTTAACCGTACCATGTATCATATCGTATCACATCATATCACGGTGAAATAATGCCGGTTACGCGACTTACCTGCTCTGCAAATGAGGTGGTGGGAGTGACCTTGAGGGTCACCAAGAGATCATTGTAGGTGGAAATCTTGGGCTCGAAGACGAACATGCCGGCGTTGAAGTAGAGTGGTGGCGGAGGACCTAATTCAGTGGTCGGCCACTCGACCTTTCCAGGGCATTGCTGGCAGTAGCCGAGCTTGTACTGAGGAGTATCAGTCCAGTTTTTCTCGCAAAAGCAGTCCATCACAGCATAAAGGTGGCCATCGGCGTAGTCGAAGAGGTGATCGATGTTGCCGAACACTTGAATATCTCCATCCAAGTAAATCATCTTGCTATACTCCACAAACTATATGTGATTACATAAATAATCCAACACTAATCAGTTCATCATCATAAGATTTATAAGATTTATAGTAACAATCATTTTTATCGCTAAAATGCATTTAACGGCAATTTTTTATTGTGGATGATGATCCTAGCTAGTCCCTGAAAAATTGGTAGATGTCTATTTAATTTATGGTCACACTTCCATTCAAAATCTTATAGTCAACAGAACTCTTCGGATTCTTCAGGCATAAATTATTTTTCCAAATGACGCAAGTAATGTCTAATAAAGTCAATCTATTGTCAATAATGTATACAAAGGCCTTGAAGCAATATTACAACAAGCTATGGTCAAGGTGAAGGAATATATTAAACATATAGTTTGGTGATAAAAAAAAAGGGGGGGGGGGGGGGGGGTGATTCTCGAGTTTTATTTTCATACAACGAACTTGTTGCTTGCATAAAATTAGCAATCTGTAAACTGTAGGATAGTTAAAAATGTTTCTTCAGTAAAACATAAATGGCTATAAGACCTTTTAAAAAAGAAAAGGAAAGCGGCAACGTATAAGGTGGTGCAAACATGTAAATATCGCAGCGTTGTTGCAGAAAAAGGATCCGTTCACAAACTCCTCTAAGATCCGATTCTTTGTATATGGATTCAGTCACAATCCTCCAAGTGTTATATTGCAAATATAGATTTTTTTTTTCCAATTTAACATCAAAGGCTTCGCAAGATATTCTTAAAAGAAACGTAAACGAACCATAGAGGGGAAAAAATTGGAAAGCAAAACAAAATATTCAAATCCCAAATCATAACCCTGCAAGTTATTACATACACAAAACTGGTGCAAACATGGTTAAAGAAGAAAAAATATTCGTTAAATCACACAAATGCAATGCCATTGTAACGAATATTTTCTTATACAAGAAAGAAGAAGGATCCGGTCACAAACCTCCCAAATCCGAAGCTTAGAGTAGTTGATGACATAGTACGCCATGGCAAATTGTGCGGTCTGATTCTCCGGTGGATAAACCGGCTCGATCTCCCGAACAATGCACCCTTGAGACACGAGCATCTTCCGGTGCTCCTCAGGCACGTCAGGCAGGACCGCAACCACCAGGGGATACGCCGATTCGGCCTTCCTTAAACCCTTGGCTAAGCCCACCACACCTTTCACGTAGTCCTTGTTCCCGGCCAAGAAGGTCACGTAGGCCCTATTCGGCCCCGCTCCCGCCTCGGCTGAGCCGCCGTTGACCACCATAGCTGTTGACATTATGAGGAGGAGTGAGGAAGATGCAAAGGTTTTGGAGGGGAAGAGAGGGTTGAGTGTGGGTTGAAAGGGGCGGAGGGCAGTGTTTATGTAGGCAAGGGCCATGCATGCATACAAGGAAATAATTGTGGTAAAAAAGGGAAAGTAAAATAATTGATTGATCCCTTTAAAAATGGATATGATTCCTTTTAATACGTGTCAATTATTTGTATATACTTTCCCAATATATATGGTCAAAATGGACGGTTGATTATGAAACTATAACGAACCATTCGGTTTATAGTTAGTTTTGCAGGTTTCATATTTTGATTGGATATGTTATTTTAATTTATTGGATAAACTCTTGATAAATCTTAAATTTTTGACTCATCAGCATAGTAGTTAAAATGGAAAAGATTGCACTTCAAAGGGGAAGAAGATTATAAATTCAGAATTTTGTGATTTTGTTGAATAGTTTTTGCATCAGCCCACAAAGTACGTAGCCCTATCCTTTATCTCTAATGACATACCAACTGATGATAATGAACGAGTAATGTGTACTATAAGACGAAAAAGGAATTAATTAATGCCATTTACGTTCTTGTTAGTCATTCCGGATAACACGTACTAAACTCAAATAGAAGAGAAAGGCGATGTAACGTTCAATTACGTTTTCAAGTTTAAACTTAAACATATTTACGCAAATCACAGTTACCCTTCGAGTTTTGTGATTCTCTTGACCAATTTGACACCGGCCTCTTCTATTACCAGCTTAAATTTTCTTTTCGGTGGCAGAATATATAACCGTTATCTCTGCTAGCTCTTGATCCCCGGTGGTAGCGGTACTTATAAATTACGGAGAGACCACGTACTATCATATTATAACGAATAAATTCATGTGTTATGTTCTTTACCTACTAGTAGTTATACCAAATAAAACTAACTCAATAAAAAATAAAAGAGGCGGTGTTCCAGTTTAAACTTCACAAGCAATGTCAAAGGGAGAATTTTCTTTTGTTATTGCAGAATACCATGTACCATACGAATACGATTCAAACGCTTTAGGGTTGGCGACAATCAAGCAATCCATGCACCTATACAAAAGGCAAGGTGTATGCTTCCGTTGCATGGATTGAAGATGAAGACAGCCATGGATGTCGTTTACTACAGCTAGCTAGAGCATTTGTGGGGATTCAAAGTTCAAGTTATTCCATGGATGACACTTTTTTGAGGAGTGGAACAAATGGCCAAAGTGATAACATAAAGTATGTAAAGACAAGGTAAAGTAACAACACGAATGCAAGGAAGTTTTCTAGGTCTTCTCTGATTAGTGACGCGAGTAAAACGCAAGAAGTTCTAGGTCAGTTGGATCTCATCTTGGGGATTTAACACGTAGTGTTTTAGAGTATACGGTAACCTAACATGGTATAAGAGTTATAGTTTAACAAGTTCTAGGTCTTCTCTTATTTGTGACACGAGTAAATTCATGATATTATTGATGAGTTTTGTCAGATCTCGGGGACTTAGCGTGTACCATTTAGAGCAGACGGTAACTCGCAGAATAGGACTCCCGATAGATAAAATCAAATCAGAAGCGAAATGCTGTATTTCCAGGATTGGATGCTTTTTCCAAAGGTCTGGAGAAAGCTGCAATCAATAGGATTACAAAGAAATAAGAACAAAGGGATTTCTTTTGATTACAGCTTCCGAAACGAAGGGGACTAAACAAGAACAACAGAACTTTTCCAGAGATTTGTAATTCCCCATGTTCCTCGAATGGATCTCTTAGTTGTTGAGAGAGAATTTATATTGATACGGTTTAATTTTGGAGCGGGTTGCAAGAGCCATACCAAATAAAGAGAAACTCTGTTACACCCATTTTTAGACAGCTATCTCTCGAGCACAGGTTTAGGTTTATCTTGAAAAATTATAGAATTACCTCATGGGGAGTTAGCCGTGCTGATCTTCCCCCAGAGCTCACATCGACGGGTATCAGAACTCTAGTTTAACAAAATTTTAAGTTCAGTTATTCGCGCTCATATCTGGTTTCCTTTGTTATGGTGTACCTTGTATTTAGTTTACTTGCACAATTGGTGATGGTGGATGGCGCAGTTTTAAGGATGATAACGTTGTTGAACTGATTCTTTGACAATGTAAGTTTTTAGAGGAAATGATAACTTAACAGCTATTACAATCACGTATGAGATTACGAGAAGTAGCGACTTTTTCCAACAATTCGCTAGCTATGCGCTACCTACACGTGCTTGTCCGATGCTCTTCAAAATGAAATTTAAGCGGTTTCGTGCCGAAGATAAAACACTACCAGGAAAAGTTGATCGAAGTAACATTGTTTTTATAAACATATCGCATCTAGCTTATCTCGCTGCTAACAGACTTAGTGTCCCTTAAAATATATTACATTATTTTTGCTGATGATAGTGAAGGTGATGGTAAAGACAACGATGATGATAATTTACGTGTATCATGTGAAGTAAAGAAGTACCAAAATCATTGAACAGTATCGTATGCTTAAGAAAACTACAACGATGTCACTTTCTGACTTATTCTCCACTTCCCCATTGAATAGGCTTGTACTAGTTTCGTGGAAACAAGTGTTCAAAGATTTGATGAATCGTTGGAACCTCGAGTTTTGATTTGAAAAAGTGGCAATTGTTCACTGAAAAAAGGAGGAAGGGTAGGCTGAGTGAATCTGACCTTTTAGGACAAAATGGGCTATTTATGGATGCCCTGATACATGTGCTTATGTACAAGTTGTTGACTTAAAAGCATAATATGTATTGTTGGATTTATTCTTTATCACTTTGAACTTGTAAGACGGGATTAGATCATGAATTTGTCCGAAAAAGAAAAGTTTGATGCAAGGATATTCTACCTTTTGTCCAGACTTTGAGGTTCTCCACACGAACTTGTTAGCATTTTGACATTGAAGAAAGTGTTTGAGTAGCAATGGTCATGCGTTCTTTAACAACGAAACGGAAGTAACGCCGTATCATCATAACCAATACAATATCATGATAGATAGATTAGTTAGGGAGTCGAAATTCTTGGTACATCGCATAACTCTGCATCGCAAATTTACTAGCAATTCAGAACAAAAGATGTCATTTTCACCTACATAAATGATTTTTACACCCTTTTATACGTAAACATAAACTTTAGTAAGAAATATTGAGCTTCTAACGATAAACAAAGAGGTAGATTAGCATATTACGGGTGAAATCATGTCTCTAAACAAGACTTCGTATCTAAGGTAGCGTTTGGTAACACTTTCATATTTGGTTTTCTATTTTCAAAAAAAATATAAATCAAAACCAGTTTAGTTTTTTTTTATAAAAACAAGTGAGTGTTTGATTACTCAGTTTTTTTTTTTTGGAGTTTTTTTTCTTTTGGGTATTTGATTATCCAGTTTTTATTTTGAGTTTTTTCTTTAGTGGTGGTCGGCCGCCGACAGTGACTGGTGGCTGCCGGCCGGCGGCAGTTGCCTGCGATGGGAAGGTAGTGGTGGTCTCAAAATAAAAACCAACACTGAAAATCGAAACTCATTTTTGGAGTTTTCAAAAATAATCCTGATTTAAAAACTGAATTTTTAAACTTAATAAAAAATAAATAAAAATCGTGCGCCGAACGCGTTTATTTTCTCAAATATACAAGACTGAAAAAATAAATTTTGTCAAACGGAGCAGCCTACAACGTTATGTGGACCTTTTCCCATCCATTTCCGCGGCCCCTTTAAAACATCTTTGGGCCTGTAAATTTAAAGTTCTTATCTTTCAACAACTGGACTGGCAGGCCCAACTTGAGTGTAGTACAGCCCAACTTATGGGGCCTGATCTTATTTCAAGTTGAGAGCCCAAATCACCACCAAATAAAAGGCTCGGATAGAGGACTACCCAATGTCTCAACTTCCAAGTCCCAATTAACCAAACAAAAGCTATTAGTTTCAAGCTTATCTGGTGAGCCCAACACCTTATTCTTATTATTATTATTATTATTGTTGTTGTTGTTGTTTAACTTTCCTTTTGGGGTTATGAATAATTTCAGGGGCTGTTTTTTTGGCTTATATGCAAGGTCGTGAGTTTGAATTTCATTCACGAGAATATGTAAGTAGGGAATTTTATTATTGGCTTGAAAAAGAAAAAAAAAATTATCTTACGCTTTAGGAAGAGAAAGAGAAAAATAAGGGATTTCATACCGTGCTTTGGATTTACTCGGCATTGGTCAAAGATTTCTTCCAAATTGAGGCCCAAAATCACATCAGCCCGTCTCCAATTTAGCATGAACTTCAAATATTCAATATAATCATGATAAGAAAGATCTCATGTAATCCTGATTTACTAGTTTCTAAAAATTCTCTCAACATATTACGTATCACATAATTTTTTTATCACTAAATCGAAGATTATCTCGTACTTCCGTAATAATATCTCATTAGATCTCACCGATCTATTATACGTTTCTATCACATAATTTCAACCGTTATTATTTTCTAGACTAGATTTTCTGTTTCTCGTCCGTCACACCGCTTCATCTCTCCGTCACCGTAAGAAAGGGTGACAATTGAATAGTTTCTCCCCTCCAAAGTGACACGTCGGACGTGTGGACCCCACGACCCCCTCTACGGCTCTACCTCCCTCTCCGAAGCTCACCTTATCTGCCAAAAGCAATGGGGTAATCATAAACAGTTCGCTCTCTCTCTCTCTCTAAAAACCTCTGCATCTCTCTCTCTCTCTAGAAAGAATGGCCTCGCTGGCGCAGCAGCTAGGCGGCGGCCTGAGATGCGCGCCGCTCTCAACCACCCGCCTCTCCCCAAAACCCTTCGCTCCGTTTCCAAAGCCCAACAACAGCGCGTCTACGAGAATAGTGTCGGCGGTCGCCATATCGGCAAATGCACAGACAAAAGAGAGGGTGAAGCTGAAGGAGATCTTCGAGGAGGCCTACGAACGGTGTCGTACCGCCCCCATGGAGGGCGTCTCCTTCACCATCGAAGATTTCCACGCCGCCCTCGACAAGTACGACTTCAACTCCGAGCTCGGCACCAAGGTCTGCTCGTAATCATGGAGAAACTTTTTTTCATTTTGGTTTTCTCGATTCGTGAATTCCAATGGTAGATTTAATGACTCTGCTCCTTGCTTCTAGCTTGATTTGTCATGCGATGCTTCTTTCATCTGTATCTTCTATTTGAATTGAATTCAATGCTTACATTTACTAAAATTCAAAGTGGACAAATTTGATGAAATCGAAGGGAGTTCTAAGGCGTCAATCGGTTTCTAGGGTTCAGTTAGAGTGAAGTGCTATTAATAAGTTCCACACTCGTTCGGCCTCAAGGATGGTCCGTTAAAGGCACTTGCACTTGTTGCCAAAAACAGTAGGCGGAGCGCAAATAGTTTCTTGTAAGGCTAATTCATTGGGGACATATGATCGCTTGGCTTGCATTGAGGCACACAAAGTTGGATAGGAGTTTCATTTGTCTATGACCAAAGGCGCGAAAAGGCTTGTATCCATTTATTTGTTTGTTTTAAACTTGAAAGTGGAAAGTATTGCTATAGTTTACTATGCTATTCTTGTTTAAAAGTGAATTGTGCTTTCAGAAGAATGCAGACGCGCAATTTATGTAGATATTTGGAGAAATATTCATCTAGATTTATTGTTTTCACTTTCCATTGTTTGATTTTGCTTATAGTCAGTACGAGTCACAAGTACAGGCAATATGATATCTTGCATGCTTGTTTAGGTCAAAGGAACGGTTTTCAATGTAGATGCTAATGGCGCCCTAGTCGACATCACGGCAAAGTCTTCAGCATATTTACCTCTTCGGGAGGTGTGCATCCACGGTATTAAGCATGTGGAAGAAGCGGGCATAGTTCCTGGCTTGCGTGAGGAGTTTGTAATTATTGGAGAGAATGAAGCTGATGACAGCCTAATATTGAGCTTGAGGCAAATCCAGTATGATCTTGCCTGGGAAAGATGTAGACAGCTTCGAGATGAAGATGTCGTACTCAAGGGCAAGGTGCGTTTTTGTTTCTACAGCAGATGTTTCTATTATCTTTAAAAGAATATTCACAAGTTATAATTCGTTCACACTTTCAGTCGAAGTGCTAGAAGATACATTCATTCTGAAAATGATGGCTAAACCCCAGTTTCAAACCATTTTCACTGTTTGAATAATCTCTTGTTGTAATGGAATATATATGCAGGTCATTGGTGCTAACAAAGGTGGAGTTGTAGCGGTGGTGGAGGGCCTTCGAGGTTTCGTGCCATTCTCACAGTTATCTACGGTTTGTTCTTTAACCTGGTTTGGAAAGAACTTCATTGATGATTTTTTCCACTTAGCATCAAAAACCCCAATATGGAATTTCTGCTACCTCAATGTGAATTTTGGTTCTAGCACCTCCATGCCTACATGAAATTCTCCCACATGTAAATTTTAGGAATCATAAATCATAGACAGCTTATTTAGTTTTTTCAAAAACATGGTAGAGTTCTTCCCTTATTTCGTAGATACAGTACTGGATCACAGCAATTCAGGGGCCTCCCAATTTAGAGATGGTAGTTGTCTGTCGCCCCTAAGCTAAGCACTTGTGGTCACTATATCCTTATGTTTAAGCTGAATCATAGTGTTGTTGTCAAGAGGTGAGTATAATATAGTTGGATGTTGAAGGTCAATGGGTTTCTTCCGGTGATTATGTACTAGATACTTTTAATAAACGTTTGTGATGGGTACTGCGCTTGTGGGTCCAAGTATGCTACACGGCACGGGAACTATGTAAGAAACGAAGTTTTCATAGCCTAATTTTTTGATAGTTCAATCAAAGACTACTGGCTAATATTCCCTCCGTTTCACAAAAATTGATTATATTTCTTTTTTGGACCGTCCCACAAAAATTGCTCATTTTCCAAATCAAGAAAGATTCTTTAGGTATTTTTACATATGTACCCTTTTTACACTCTTTTGTTCTATTTCTCTCTCCACCAATTCATTCTCTCTCATGGTTCACTTTCTTACACTTTTTTATTCTATATCTCTCTTCACACTTAACACTTCACTAACCCATTTTCTCTCTCCCCCTCCTCTCTAAAGGGTAGAATGGAAAAAACACAATATATGACTTCAATCCTTAATCTGTGTGCAAAAAAATGTGATCAATTTATGTGGGATGGAGGGAGTAGTATATATATCCATGTACAGTATTATAGTAATCATACGGGCTAACAGTGTATAACCATGCATATTATCTTGTGGACTAATGCTCCTAAATCTAACGTGGGTTGAAGAATTTATCATCTTTATATGGTTAAATATTAAAATGGCCAACCTTACAAGAAAGTACTTATGTAGTCAATATTATTTTTTTATCGTTGACATACATTTATCGGGAAAACAAAACACAAATTTAGATTAAAATCCAAGAATCATTCATGAATTCGCAGTCAGCAGCCATCTATACTATATATAAAGCGAATAGACCTTTTGGTGTAACACCTCTTTTGGTTTTACATAATACCTATCTAAAATTATGACACTTGGCATCCTAAGAAATTTTTAAAAGACACAAAAATGAAATTTCAAATTGTAAATAACTTCCTACAAGGACATGTTGGTTCTTCACAACATAAATTTGTTAAGAGTGTAGTTAAAATATACCCCCTCTGTCCCTAAAAAACTGATCATTTTTTCTTTTTGGGTCGTCCCACAAAAGTTGATCACTTCCAAATTAGGAAAGATTCTGTAGGTATTTTTACATATTTACCCTTTTTTACTTTTTTTATTCTATTTCTCTTACCACATTTAATTCTCTACCAACTCATTTTCTCTCTCCTGGCCCATCACTTTACACTTTTTTATTCTATTTCTCTCTCCACATTTAACACTCTACCAACCAATTTTCTCTCTCATGGCTCACTCTCTTCCCCCTCTCTCTAAAGGGTAAAATGGGAAGACACATAATATATGACCTATCCTTAATATACGTGCAAAGTCAAATGGGTCGATCTTTTAGGGACGGAGGGAGTAATTACTAAGGACCAAGCTTGAATTATAAAAATATCATATTGCTAACTTTGATGTGTGTGCCATGATAACTAGTGTATATAGATAGATTAAAGTAGATGATATTGAATAAGGAGACGTCACTTTGATCATTGATTAACATCTATAGTAAGGAATGCATGGCTTGTATAAAAAATTACCATTTGGTGTGTAATTCGATGTCAAGACATCGTCCAAAAATATCCCAAAGGACCCAAACTTTACAACTTGATATGATTTTATTCGATGAAATCAATTTTGATGGCTCTTATGCTGATCTGTATACCTCTAGTGTACATGAGGTGACCACCCCTCGGACTTCTTGATGCAATAACATGGGAGTACGTATAAAAAAAACCAATTGAATCTTGACGTGAGATATCCGGTAAAGAAATGAATTACAAATTCTATCGGAAAGATATGCAGGACTTTTGCGGGACATAAAAGCTTGTGTGGGAGGTCTTCCCTGAGCTCTTGAAGTTTCAGCTTCTTCTTTCCGAGGAAATGTGACTCTTAAGATTTGCAACTATTGTCCCTTCTGGTGGCTCCATTGGTCATATCAAAAAAAAGGGGGAAGTTGCTGTAATCGCTCAAGCAATACGTCCACAGAGGTTTTGCAGTAGCCTTTGATGCTCAATATGAACTGCCTATATATCGAGACTACAGTTTATTCCCAGAATTTGAATACCCGACTAATAACCGCTTGCTGACGAACAATGACTGAAGTTAGCTGATAGTGCATCATCTACTTTAACTTTTAATAGTATAGGTTGTTTCTTGTCACTTGCCTTGCCTTCAATATTATCATGGAAGCATGTGTCTCAAGATAGCTGTGGTCACCTGCATGTTTCTTGGCACTCTCTTCTATATCATTTGAACCTAAATTGAAAAAAACATACAGGACTAGTCATTTCTTTTTTGGCCCTAAACAGCATGTATGCCGTTCATCTTCGTCAAAGTGTGTGGACTGTATTAATCCTTACCACAGTATGCATTCTGAATTCTGAAGTAGTTAGTACTCGTCAAATCAGAAATCAACGGCAGAAGAGCTTCTTGAGAAGGAAATCCCGCTAAAGTTTATGGAGGTAGATGAGGAACAATCTAGGCTTGTCCTCAGTAACAGAAAGGCTATGGCTGATAGCCAGGCACAGCTTGGAATTGGGTCTGTTGTCACTGGAACTGTTCAGAGCTTGAAACCTTATGGGGCCTTCATTGATATTGGTGGAATCAATGGCCTTCTTCATGTCAGCCAAATAAGTCATGATCGTGTCTCAGACATCACAACGGTTCTTCAACCGGGTGACACTCTCAAGGTATGCCCATGTATGATTCTGTTAGATTTTGGCTAAAAATGGTTCCTCCAAGAAATTCATATGTATTTGTCCTCTTTGTAGGTCATGATACTGAGCCACGACCGGGAAAGAGGCCGAGTAAGTCTGTCTACTAAGAAACTAGAACCTACTCCTGGGGACATGATTCGCAATCCAAAGCTAGTTTTTGAGAAGGTAAGTGTTTCAAAGAATTTTAATCGTTTATTTGTTGGTAGTGCAATGCTTTTATATGCATAGTTTGTTTTCTGTTTTACCAGACTAGTCAAAGGACTTTGATGATTTACTATCGGAAACATTGTTAGCAATTTTTCCTGTCAATGTTATGTACTCGACTCCAGAAATTATTAGTCCCTAACTACTTGGGGCTGGCGAAATGAGTTATTGCTTCCATGTTCGCCTATCAAGAGTCAAGTTTTACTCCTTTTATCATGACAGACGATAAAAAATAGACTAATGCTTCTGGGAATGAGGCATGGATGGTGCCCCTCGAAAGAGGGCATGTGTATGCAGTAGCCAGTAAGTGTAGCCACAAGCCAGGTCCATTGAAGAGAGTAGGAGTTTATTCATGTGCTCATAACAAAAGGAGCTCATTCATTTAATTTAGAGATTCATTTTTCCTAATGCCTAGTCTGTATCCTAGTTTTTTTTTTTTTTTGAGATTGCATTGTACGGCATCTTTTTCTCAGTTTGATATATGCCTCCTCTGCATTCCTCATCTGGAATTCTGTCTTGTTTGTTTTACATCAATTATCCTGTGCTCGACAGTTTGGAATGATACTTATGTTATATGTAAGCAGATAGTCTGAAAAGTCCCTTCATTGTTGGTCTAGTTAATTTACGTAGAATTAATTCTAAGAGTTTGTGATCTTCTTCTAACAGGCGGAGGAGATGGCCCAGACATTCAGGCAAAGAATTGCTCAAGCAGAAGCAATGGCCCGAGCTGACATGTTGAGATTCCAGCCTGAGGTCAGCCATTCTCGGTTATAGCGATTATCTGTGGATATTTTCCTGAGTACCGTTTAGAAAGAAAGGAACAAGGGACAGTAGTCAACCATAAAATGACTTAGTTTATAACTTTTCGCTTACCATGCTTTTGAATCGAGTGTTGAACTGTAGCTTCAGTGGATTATTTATTCTTCTAGCCTTCTTTATTTGTTTTCTCCAAGTTATTTATTTAGCAATTACCAGAAGTACGGATGCTGAGGAGCCTAATTCTTATGACTCATTTTCATGTTGATTCAGTTTGTAGCAAAATTGAACCGGGCGTAATATAACTTCTGGCCTGCTATGAATATGAAGCATTTGAGAACTTATTGTGTGCATTTGCTGTCGGGTACTCATTCCATGTTGGTAATCTAACCGCCCCCTTTTCTTTTTCTGCAGAGTGGATTGACTCTAAACTCCGATGCAATCTTAGGTCCTTTGTCTTCAGACTTGCCTGCCGAGGGTCTAGACTTGAGCGATATCCCCCCAGCCGAAGATTAACTAAGAAGCTGCACGTACTTGTCAATCTCCTCTTTTTTCTTGCATGGTTATTTTGCATAGCTTTCGGTAGAAATTCAGGTTTCCGTGTACCATTAGCTATTGCCTACAACTTTCCGTGTACCATTATTAGCTATTGCCTACAACTTGCAAGAATCATTCTTACAGCCAACTCTCTGTGCTTACGTATAGTTTTACAAGAATCAGTCTTCTAGCTCTCTCTGGTTCCATCCACACTTTGTTCTCCTCTTCAAATAATGTCTTTGCATCATGAGATCTTGTAGAACATCATAGCATCATAAGAATACGGCGGTTTTATTCGGCTTTTGGCTCTCATGTGCGATACTCACAATGTACTAGCACACGGTTTATTGCAAACACAAGAATAAACGTTATGGTCGACTTCCATTCCAGGCCTCGTACGCCTGTCCGATGGATTATATCGGTTGGTTAAGTGGTGAAAGTAAAAAACTAAAGTGGCTACTTCGCTTGTTTCACAGTGTCGAAGGAAACAGCAGATTTCAGGCATAGCCAATCGCGGTATGAACTGTGAACTTAACACGGATAATCAACTCAAGAAACAACTACTTATAATGCTTCCCTGTAAACTCAACTTGAACGTTTTGGGTGCCTGTGATCCATCACCTGAATTTTATACATCCTACCTAATTAACATGTACAGGAAGTAAAATCTTGCGTCTTCTTTGCACTTCTGTCTTCGTTCTGCATTAACTCGGGCTATCTATCCTTTGTTGGCTTTCTTTCCTTTCTTCTGCTTCTGCTTCAACTGAGTAAGGCCAGCTGCTGATACCTTCACGTTTCCAATAATAGCAGCAACCAGCTCAGGATCTGTACATGCCTTCATCAGTTCCTTCTCACGTTGTGTTGCCTCCGACATGTGGCTGAACAAATTCATGGCCATTTTTGCCCCTTCAAACACAATTGGAGTCGAAGTCAGCTTTGCAAGGTAAATACTGTCGGCAATTCCGACAATATTCATAGACCATTCGTGGCAGGATACTAAAAGGTCTATATAGTTTGAAAATAAAACAAGTTTCAATACCTTTTCCTCTCTTTGCTGTGCCAGGAATTATCTTGACACGATATTTATACGATTGTAGTGCACTGTAAGAGCCACAGACGGGCACAGCATACAGTAGGATATCATTAGGCAGAGGAATCCCTGTCAGGAAATCCACGTCGTTTAGTTTCTCTTTCTCTTCTTCACCTATCTCGTGTATATCATCTTCCTCCATCGCTATCCTGTCTATCTCATTATCAGCATTGTCCAAACTGGCATGAGAATTATTCTCAGGTCCACCATTTGAATGACCCAGCACAGTTTCATCTCGGTGTTGTTGACAATCACGGGAGAGATGGCCTGCTTTCTTGCATTTGTAACACACTTTTGGAGCATCATCATGGCCTGCCAATTGCCATTGCATAAGAAATATACTTAACTATGTCCACTTGAAAAGAGAGATTGTGAACAGAAGTCAGATTGACAAATGAGCAGAACTCATACATGTGCGTGTGTATAATCATGACACTAGATGCTGTGTAAGCATCCAGCATGAAGGATTCAGACCCATCTATTACACACACCCAACCACGCAAAGGAAAGCATCAAGTTATTTACGCAATGTACATGTCATTAAAGATCAAACCTATGCAACACATGTAACCACCACGAAAATATAGTGAGAGGGAATTGTAAGGGAACGCTCCCAACATAAAGTTGAAACACAGAAAAAGTGTACAAAAAATTGTTCAGTACTTTCCTGCACCATGGGAATTTTTCCCCAACCAAAAATGCACCACATATATCAAGTGTTTATTAAATCCTAGCCATTAAAAACCAAGTTATGGCATATAGGAATCTAAGATAAGATGTCAATGCAGAAAATGAGTCTCCCAATTTCCAGTTGTTAAAACAAAACATACCACTAACAGCTTTTGGTCCTTTGCTTGTTGCTGCTTCTTCGTTCTGCGAAACTATTTTCTTTGGTATTCTTCCAGCAGACTGAAAATTCAACAAATTTGACAGTACTGTTAAAAACTATCGGTCACAGCATATTCAAAAGACAATACATGACTAAGGGACAGAAAACGCGAAACATGCCTATATGACTTATTTCATCCTCAATCAGACTATTTTATAATTGACTGCCAGACTTAGAAAAATCTATCCAAAAAGCTGACAGAAATTAAGAACTAACATGTCTAAACAACTCTGCTAACACTTAAACTGTAATCAATTTTCCTGAAGATACTACTTGTCTGGAAAAAAGAATAATTCATATCTTTATTAGCAATATAAGGTACGAAATTACTTAATCATGGTTGGAAGAAAAATTAAGGCCTCAGAGGTTTGGCAACATTTGGGGGAAGGAGATCTACAATCAAGTAAAGGCAAAGCTATGACAAAAAATTTACAGAGCCAACAGTGCTTCCTTGGGGCATTAATAAAGAATACCAACAGCGTAAATAGTTGGCTTTGTAAATTAATAGGCCTACTGACATCATAAGCATGCAAAGGTCGCCTTCTAAACTTAGAAAGGCCTTTTAGGTCTAGGTTGGGCTCCTCTAAGAACATAATCGGTGTTGATTGAACCTTCGACAAGAAGTTTCCTAGGTAACCTTCCGGAAATTGTACACATGAGGCACTTCCAGACTTTGACTTGTTAAATATCTTTTGATGGAAGAACTCTCTCCAAAAATTAAAAGAAATTCAACTGGAGGTTATTTTTTGGAAGGCCTTTGAGTGTAAGGAAGCCTCCCAAACAGAGAAGATAGAGGAAGGAAGACCTTGAAGAACAAGAACGGTACAAATTATGGTACTCACCGCGAGCAAAGCCATTCGAATGTTCCTTTCTTCCTCATCTTGATCTGCATACTTCTCTTTCATCTTCTTGAGTTTCCCCCTTTGGCCACGACTGGTTTTTCCACCAGCACCTGGCCTTGAACTTTGAACAGATTTTTCAGGCTGAGATGGTTTATTATTTTCTTCCACTTCTTCTTTTCCTTGCTCAAGTTTCTCACCCTTCTTAAGCTTTCTTCTTTCAGCTTTTGAGATACATGGCTTCTCTCTCTGTGTTGCTTTATTCTCATCACGATTATTCTCCCCAATATCTCCTTGAAAAGTTTGAAGCCCATAGTGCTTAGCAGATCCACTAGTAGATCCAAGCTCAAGAGCTCTATCAATAAGATCCTCAAGTTGTGGGGTGCGGACAACAGCAGTTTCCTTTACATTATTTTCAACAGCTTCAATCAATGTAGTCCCATTTCCTACAGAAAGTTCTTGTTCATTCATAGTTATAATATCAGACATTCTAACGCCATTATCAGTGCCAACTTCAGAAGCAATCCCTCCAGTTTCATTTTATCTGTTGATACATCTGGGATGCTATGCGACTCCACTACCTCATTCTCGTCTAAAGCTTCCTTATCCGACTCTGAATCAGAGATTTCTTTAAATGGGACACTTTCTTCAGAATCATCAACTCCTTCGTCTTCGCCTCTTACCCTCCTCTCGTTCAAATGAGAGCCCAGGGAACTCTCATCTAACCGAAATAATATCCCAAATCCCATAATAAGAGGGTGTGGTGGAAGAAAGTTCTTCTTTCCACGGATCATGAAACTTCCAACCGTAAGATACTCGCCAGTAGGAGCAGTTTTACTGACCTGGTGAGGATAGACCCACCAAGCACTTGTGACAATCTTTGAATTCCATGCCTGGCTGTGGCAAACCTATCCACAACAAGATTTGGGGAGTTAAAGTATGCAAAGCTCAGACACAGACAACAGAAAGCAAGACGGAAACTTGAATGCATGTGGCCAACTTACGGTGAAAGATCCTGCTTGGTTCAAAGTAAGAGGGGGCACAGGGTGTTCAGGATTGTGATTCTTGATAACAGTGCTGGAAGCTCCATGCAGCTCTGTTTTATCAAAGAAATAATATCAGCATGAATATACTACGACTTTCGAATTATATCTTAGGGATCTGGAGTTTTACTGGGATTAAGAATAGAGGGGAAAGAGACACTAGAGTATTGCATAGAATAAAATGGCCAAGGGTCTCTGCAAAAGGTTATAAGACATATACGAAGAATACTGATTGTTTTTATTATGGAAACTTAAAAGGCATAAGGCCAACTTACGTTAAGTTTACGACATCCATATTAAATGCAGTAATTCCTTGAAACTAAAGAACACTCAAGAAAATATGCAAACATAAGAAAATCAACATTCAATTCCAAGTTCCATCTTATTGTCAACCTTGCAGTAACTCACTTCCGTAGATGATCCAGTTATACAGTTGACACCAGAAAATGGAGAAAGAGAATACTAGCAAGCACCAGATTTTGGAGGAAGTACTTCATCTCATCCTGATTGGAATAATATAGAAACGTGTCTCTTTAAAAAATGATACTTTCAGCAGGTGACTTAGACCTAAACTTTTTCCTGAGAAAGTATTATATATTTTGTAGCCCTTACTACAAGGAACTATTGAAATGAAAATAATGTTAATCGACCTCCCTTCATCAATTATCTTTCCATTGATTTCAAGACTTCCATGGTCCCTTCTTGAACCAAACATGAATCTTTCGATTTAGGCTCTCACGCCCAATATGCATGCTTGGGCCACATTAGCAGCCCTAAATTGTTGAAAAAGAAGTCTAAAATATTATGTACTCACAGATCTCCTTTTGACATATAACGCTTGACTATCATCTCATTTTGTTGAGCATCACGTCCACTGATGACCAAATAATTCTCACTGCTGATGAACCAATTAAATTTTTCAAACCAGTGAACTTTGCGCATATGTGAAATTGCAGCAACGGTTTTTTCCTGTATATTTATGAATAGAAAGGTTAAGGACTGCACCGCCACCAAACATAAGAACTTGCCTAAGATGATAGAACAGTTACATTAATGGTAAATGCATCTTAAAACACACTAAATCAGAGCTCCACAAGCTAAAGTCTTTAATTTACATCACGATTTAAAACAATACACATAAACGGAAGGACAACGTAATACCACACAATGTGATGTTAATTGACAAAGATAAACAATCTGATTTCAAGTATCTAACTATCAGCTGTTTAACAAACTACTTTTTAAAGAATAGAATACTCGAGAGATTAGATTAAACATTATGCTGGGAAAGAGTCAGCCCTTTTCCTTTAGAGCCACCAAGCAAGAATGTGACTAAACTTATTGCAGCTCTTGACACATTTGCCGACTAGAAGCTTACGATGTATGTCTCTTTCATTTTTTGTTTGTCTGATCTTTTCTGTTTTCCTGTTTATGTATGTTTCATCTACAGGAAAGTCAAAAGGGGACAAAACCCAAAAACAAAAAGGATGTACAAGCTGAACCGTGCAAACACAGCCAAAATCTGTCAAAAAAGCTAGACAGACGGCATTCATGAAGCAGAGAGATCTTCCTCAGCCCAACACGTCAGAGAAGACAAAAAGGCACCTTCAACTTAGTTGCGGCAACTCAACACCTGAAAGCTCTCAAGTTCCTTTCCAAATACACCAAAAGAGGAGGGCATTCAAGCTCCACAATCTACTTGTGCTCCTTATTCCTTTTAGTTTCGTTTGTTGATTAACTTGGATACTTGTAGATTAACTTAAGATTAGTTAGACTCAGAAACTCTCGAGCAATACAAGCCATTATTTTGCAAGGATGCCTAACAATCACATCATTTAGAACCTCAAATTTTACTGGTATGAAAAGTTCCAAAGGACAGAGCTATTGGATTCAGACTTGTTATGGTCATAAAAAGAAAAATGACGGTCCTAGTGCACAATAATTATATCAGTATCATCTTTAACCACATACATACAATAACTCATTATCTGTTTACAGGTACTACACCAAGACAGTGACTGTTTCAAGAACTGCAGGACGTGTTAAACGCCCGTTTCGCAACACCAAGACATTAACAATCCTAGTACACCATTACTATATCAACATCATTATTTGTTTACAGGTACTACACCAAGATGGTGAGTGTTTCAAGGACGTGCCAAACGCCCATTTCACAACTACCCACTCATCTGGTTCACAGATGGCAGGTCAAAGATTAAAAGTAAAAAATGGTACAAGCATCAGAACGCATGCAGTATAGATCACTATAAGCTGTTCAGCTACCTGTGAAAGCTGGAGGCGGGTCTTTTTCTCGGCAGCTTTAAAGGCCTTCTCATGAGCTGTAATGGTTTTTTCCTGTTTGCTCTCCTGTTTTTTCTTCATTCCATACCATCGTCGAGCATTGGCATGAGCGGAAAGTGCCAGATCAACTTCCACCTATATAATTGGAATAGCGAGCAATTACGCAAATATACAACGATGAGGTCTGAGGTTTATATTGTTTTCCCTCAACAATGTCAGTTGAAGCTAAAGAAGATGCTAAAAAGAAAATATATGCAGCCAAAGATAATTAGCAAAAAGGAAAACACTATTTTCTTCAATTAGATTAGGTACAAAGTTGTCGACCAGCCCAATCATCAGTTAATTTGCCAGAGTGATCTTTTGGTTGTTGTACAGCTTAAGAGTGATCATTTGATGTAAAATAGATTGCATGTATTTAGAACCCTGAAGATAACATCAATACATTAAATGTGGCCTCTGGAAATGTAAGTATACAATACTTCAAGTATCACCTTATCCACAGGTTGCGTTTTTTCATCATCATCCATTCCATCAAGATTATTACTCAACAGCAGAGTCATGCAATTTCTTTCAAGGTGGAGCTTGTCAATAAGGCCAGCCACAGGATTTCCAGATTTCCTTTCCTCTTTCACCATGCGAACTAGATCTTCCCAGCTCATGCCATTTGCAAGAGCTAGACGAACAGCTAAAATAGCGGCATCCACGTCCTCTAAGTTGTATTCTATCAGTTCCGCCATTTTAACAGAATTATAGACCTCTCTCTTCAGTGCATACACACGATTTTCCTGCAGCATACAATCAAAACCTTAGATGCTCCAGCAAGATTGGAAGAATTACTCTATATCTAAAGAATGAGCAAAGCCGGAAAAAAACCTTGGCGAAAGACGAATTTAAGTTCCAAGCCTAGATATATCTAGCAAAATTCTGGATCACCTTACATCTAACAAAGGTGCCCCACCAACCCATGGTACAACGAAACACTTAATTTGCCTTATCATGTCAATGCTGCATTACTTTAGCCAAACCAAGCTTAAAATACTTTTACGCTTCTGGCATGGCACCTTATATACATTTCGCATGCCCAAAAAAAGGTGGCAAGAAAGAACCACCAGTTGAAGCTCTTTACCTAACTCAGCCCACCGAATCCTGAATTCACTACGTAACAGCCCTAACAGCCTACAGAACATCCAGTAAGCAATAAATTCACAACATTCCCATCAACATCGAAAGGTAAAGAGATAGCTTGATAATCTGCAATCTAATAATCCTGTCTAATCAGAGAAGCTGAAGAGACGTCCACTGGGTCTCAAGAGAGAAAAACCCAGAATCAAAGTACCATCATTTATACTGGGTTCACCTCTTTACAAAAAGAGAGGAAAGCAAGCACCAGGGAAAGCAAGCAACCTGGTCAGTACGGACTTTGCTAAGCTTCTGCACCGCAGAATTCTCTTTTGCCTTTTGCTGCTGTTCGGAGCGCTGACTCTCAATTTTGCTGTAAAACTCATCTAAAGCTGCGTCAAATGTCTCAAACTTTATAGAATCCCTTGACTTGAACTGGTTCAACAATAGTGGGCAGAACTCATCATAGATCTGCAGTGGAGGATAATGTAATGAATCACAAAACAAATGACAGAATGTTTCTTAAGACAGGCATCTAATTCTCCAATCATAGCGAATTGCAGAAAAGCAAGAAGATTCTTATCCTGCAAAAACATAAAACAAAACCTGAGGCATGCACTCCTTCCCCAAAATTTTCTGCTGCATTAAGATGTATCCCTCTGGAACTTTATCACCTGATATAATGTCCTCCAGCCAATCTTCAAACTTCTTAACAGCCTCCACCAGGGCTAGAATAGCACTATCTTCAAGATTAAAGTCCTTGACCAGTTTCACATTTGGAGCCAGACCAGCATCCAATATAATGTGTTCTGATAATGCTGGCCCATAACCTAGCACCTCACCAAGGACAACCTTCAAAGTGGCTTGCTTGGCACGGGAGCCATCACTTGTTTTACTCGACTCATTGGACTTCCCGATTTTATGGCTCCCCTACTTTCCTTTGGGTGCATTAGACACATGATTGCCACCCTCACTACTCTCGACATACTCGTTGTCTAGTTCCTTTCTTTCAGCAAGGGCTGCCTGCAATTTTGCACTGGTTGTCCGCCCAAAAACTCGACAAATTTCAACTGGATAATGGTGACGCGACATTATGGCAAATTCTTTATCATCATCCCTGTCATTAGCGGTTAGTTATTGTCTAGCTTGTTGTACGCATGTAACCAGGAAATTGGCTAGCTTGGAAACTGATTTGGATTAGTAGAATATCACATCAAACCAAATGGTCAAAAGAGGCAGCACTAAGATTTGACAGATCTAACAACTAACAGATAACATCAGATCAATTGCAAACATGCCCAGAGCTTCTTATATAAAGCCGAAAGTGGGATGTAAATTCACTTCCTCCAACTACAAGAATTGCGAACTAGAACTGACTAATCCTAAGGCAAAGGGTGGCCGTATGGCTGACCGGCGATTACTAGCGATTCCGGACGGAGAAGAAGAAGGGAGGGGATTCTCTTCTCGTATCGTTTTTCGTGGATTACAATCAGGAGAAGATTTAGCCCCCCGGTGGACTACAAGCTTCATTTTATTACCTCTTTACAAGTAGGATACTCTATCCGAGAGTTATCAGTATTTATCAAATATGTTTGATAGATAAAATAAAATCGGAAATACCCCCTGCTGCTTGATTCCTTGATGGCAGAACCCGGATCGGATCGAGGTGATTTGAAAGATGCTCAAGAAAAAGAACATTTTAATAAGAGAAAACGTCGGAATTGGCTCGATTTCTATTAAGTTGAGTTGCCAAATTCATTCAGCATATAGAAACTGGTATGAATAATTTACAAGAACTAATAATAGCCAATAATAGCAACTAACCCTAATTTTGATGCCTTAATATCCCAGGACAGAACGTACCAACTTAATTTTCCAGTTCCTATTCTTTTCCTTCACCCAACTCCTTCCAAGTAAGCTACATAATCTTAATCACGACTATGTCACTGTTGCAACTAGGAA
Source organism: Escallonia herrerae (assembly GCA_033070095.1). Lineage (NCBI taxonomy): Eukaryota > Viridiplantae > Streptophyta > Magnoliopsida > Escalloniales > Escalloniaceae > Escallonia > Escallonia herrerae. Next base: position 72,906 of record JAVXUP010002527.1, on the reverse strand, counting down.
ACAAACCACAGTAATCATACTTTCTACACAAGCACATGCTGTGCATACAAGAATCTCAGCAGACTGCATTTTCCACCCAGTTACATAAAAATGGAATAAACAACATGTTTAGTGAAAGCCATTCCAACATATATGCAGCCGCGTGGAAACAAACTACACATGTTTTCCAAATTACCAACCTGTGTGACCGCAGAAGAGTCAAAACCATGAATTCAGGATCAGTAAGGATAATGTTTCCTTGGGCATAGAGCTCCAGTATAACATAGTGCATGTTAGCACCAAGCCCGAATTGAAATAGGATTATCTAACAAGAGGTAAAGGATAACGTCATGAGAGAATAAACTCAAAAAAAAAAAACAAACAAACAAACAAAGTAAAGCAACAAAGATTTTACCCTATCATATCCAAGCTGCCGTACATCCTCAAGCCTTCTAGTTCTTATGTGCTTCCTTAATTTTAAAGTAAAGCCAGAAGGAGTATTGCTTTTGTCCCTGTAAAACAGCATCGAAGCACACGATCAGAGAAACTGATCTAGTTTGCCTTGCAGATAAAAAAAAATACCTATTATCATCTAAACTAATCTTTCACAGGTCAAGAGAACATTGTAGCTAAAGTAAGTTGATCCTTTGGGATCTCCTTTTCTCCTAGTACCAACATGAATTTTCCCTCATGATAGTGACAACTAACAATCTCAAATTTGAAAAAATTTCATGATCTTTGTTGCCATTACACTGTCTAATGGGTAAAAAGATTTTAGGAAAGCCACCGGAGAGGACGAATCCATTAACATAGAACTGAGCCCTTCGTTTTCTTATACAACTCAATGAGCTAGAATAATAGTTCTGCAAGTTTGGATTTTACTGTTTTATTCACTCATGTAGCCGCATCAAACATGAAGCTCCACTTTGAGAGGCTTACCGTAGGTACGCAGTTGTATGCAATCTAACGCCACTTTCCATCAACAACAAAACCTTCTCACTCTCCCCAGATTCCGTCACTCCACTGCTATTCATTAGCTTAAACACATACGTCTGCAAAACAACGCACAATATACTCGAATTCTTAGGCCCAAGTAGCGCTCCACATGGATTTGATCAAGTTCCTTAACACAATAAACAGATGGCAAGCAATTCAGCCAATATGTGCACACATGACTTGTAATATCTGCATGTGAATATTGATGTGTATGCGAGGAAAGTAATGTGCGCGTCTGGAGATATTCACAAAAAAAATTTGCCAAATTGCGGTCGACATAGAATTAAGCAGGGTATCTTAACACAACAAACAGGTGGCACAGTACAAACATGCTTGTAGAACATAGTGTGCGTTCGTGTGTGTATGAGCACGTAATTCACAATATACGCAAATTTACAGTCGACTGAAGCTCAACGTAGATTCAATAAAGGTTCCATAACACAACAAACCTGCGGCGTGCAACATGCCTGAAAAAATTGCCAACGTATGTGTAGTCGCTTCACAGTGTGAGTGCGCCGTACGCAAACAGTCCAAAATCATACTCAAATTCTTAGGGGCAGATTAACAAACAGTTGGTATGCAATCCAGCGATTGTGGAAGCATGCCGGCGTTAGTGCGCAAGAGGAGAGGAAGATATGTGTGTGTGTGTATATATATATATATATAGAGAGAGAGAGAGAGAGAGAGTTGGGTTACCTTGGGAGAGAGATCGTAGACGTTGGAACAGCGCATTCCGATCAGCCGCCGTAAGCAGTTCACCTCGGCGGCGACGTCCGCCGTGTTCATCCGAACCTTCACCATGTTTGCTAGGGCACGTCCGACTGTTGTTAGGGCCTAAATAACCAGCTTGCCTACCAGCCGGAGCGAGAGCGAGAAATTGACACGTATTTCGAAAATGAGAGCGTAACAGCGCGCAGGAAAAGCAAGAGCGAAGATCGAAAGCCAAATCGTCTGCGACTTTACAAGTATTGGTGACCTAGGAAATCGCCTCCTTGCGAAGGTGAGCCTGAGAAACTGTGGATGCGATTTGCAGTATATATACGCGTTACACGGTAGAAGGTTCATGGATTCAAGGTTTTGTAAGTGCCAAAACCACCCTTCAAACCATGGTGACATTGACAATTTATATCTTCTTCTTTTTTCCTTACAAAAGTATCCCTTCAAACAACCGGCGTTACAGCCTCCGTTAATGACGAGGGCTTTTTTGGAATAACATCCTTTCGTGGGAAAAAAGTTACAAATGCAAAACCTCACTTTGATAATAGGGCTATATCCCTGAGGTTAGGGTATAATTACATGTAAGGATAATAGTTTGGACAAATTACACTTATATCCGTTAATAGAATACAAAAATACGTAACGGTTTTGACGAAAAGACTGAATTGCCCCTAAATAAAATAAATTTTTCATTTTCTTCATCTTTTTTCTCTCTTTCCTCTCTTTCCCCATCTCCCGTCTCTTCATTTCACGGTGGGCATCGAAGACGGTGTAGCAGCGATGGAGATGCTCGGTGACGGCGACCATGTCCATGTTCTTGATCTGACCATGGTGGAGGTGCTCGGTGACCGACCATGTTGGCGACCATGTCCATGTTCAGATCAAGGTCGTCTCTTTATTTTAGATCTAGGTCGGCGGAGGGAAGGTGTTGCCGTTGTGAGGCGAGGGAAGGTGTTGTCGTCGTGGGGCGAGGGAAGGGGCTACCGCGGGGAGGGCGAGGTGTTGGGATAGAGAATAGATGGAAGGGGAAGGGCGACGTCGCCGACGATGGAGGCAACGCCGGCAGGAGATTGGTCGCCGGCAATGGGAGAGAACATATCAAAATTTACAAATTAGGTTTTCAAGAAAACCCTAATTTGCAAATTAGGGTATCAAGAAAACCCTAATTTACAAATTAAGGTTTCAACAAAACCCTAATTTGTAAATTAGGGTTTCAACAAAATCTTAATTGTAACTTTAAATTAAGGCTTGAAATCTCAATTTAAATTTTTTTAAAAATATTCAGTATATACAGTACAAGGGTTAGTATCGTCATTTTAAAAATACATATTGATGACATCACACAAAAGTACAATTTTTGGACGGAACCCTGACGGATGGACACGGCTGATACATTTTAAAAGTATTTGGTCACGGTATGTTACATTTTAAAACTTAATGTCCTTGACTGTAATTATACCCAACCTCAGGGATGTAGGTGTAATTTACCCTTGATAATATTAGAATTAGAATCCTTAGTCAATTGGACCAACGGACCATACTTGTGGCCCCCAAGCAGAGCAATTCGACGGCAAAAAATCTAGGTATGGGCTTAAATTTTGTCTACCCATAAACTTATATGTATTTTGTACTTATAATTACACGCGTAGGATAAGTGTGGAATGGGCATGAATATACTAACGTTTGACAACACTTTCAGTTTTGATTTTCTGTTTTTAAAAAAATCAAAACCAGTTTAATAATTTTTTTTACAAAAACAAGTGAGTGTTTGATTACCCAGTTTTTTCTTTTGGGTGCTTGATTACTCGGTTTTTATTTTGAGTTTTTTTTATGGTGGTTTGCGGTGACCTTGCTGGGGCGTGGCGGTGGCCGAAAGTGGTGGTGGCCGGCCGCAGGAGGTGGCTGGTGGCTGCGGCAGGCGCAGGCGATGGACAGTGGTAGTGGGCGGTGGGCGGTGGCTGCTGGCTGTGGGAGGGAGGTGGTGGTGATAGTCTCAAAATAAAAAACCGAAACTCATTTTTGGAGTTTTCAAATACAGTCCTGGTTTAAAACTGATTTTTTAAACTGAAGAAAAAAAAATTAAAAAACTATGCGACCAACGCATTTATTTTTTTCAGTTTACAAAACTGAAAAAATAAATTGCGTCAAACGGGACCTAAGATAAACACAGGCCTTGAGTTTTTAGTCGTTGCGCAAAGTCTCTTCCTTCTTCGGCAGTGCTCATGGGACTTCTTCAAATATAAGAAAAACATCTTCTCGGCAAGGTGCAAGCCATGAGATGTTGCTCCATATTTCATGAAGCCTTCTCGTGGAACTCAAAGTCGAGAAAGCAGCTTGAACATTGTCCCGTGAAGATGGATCATTGGAAGTTTCATTTAGGCCCCGTTTGACAAAAAAAATTTCCCTCTTTTTTTTTCAGTTTTAAAAACTGAAAAAAAAAGAGCGTTTGGTAACCATTTTTTTTTCAATTTAAAAAACCAGTTTTTAAACTGCAGAGTAAAAAAAAAACTCCAAAAACTGGTTTTTTTTTTCACTTTTGGTTTTTTTTTTCGACCACCACCACCACCCTCCCACCGCCGGCAGCCACCTCAGGCGACCACCGCCGGAGACTGCCGGCCGCCGACGACCACCGGCAGCCACCTCCGGCCGCCGGCAGCCACCGCCGGAGACTGTCGGCAGCCATCTCCCGCCGCCGGCGACCACCGCAGGAGACTGCCGGCAGCCACCTCCGGCCGCCGGCCACCACAGCCGGAGACGGCCGGCAGCTACCTCCGGCCGCCGGCCACCACCGCCGGTGACTGCCGGCAGCCACCTCCGGCCGTCGGCCACCACCACCACCACCGTCGACCACCGCTACGCCCCACCACCGCCACCGCAAACCACCAAAAAAAAAAGTCAAAATAAAAAGGGTTACCAAACACCAAAAAAAAAAACCTCAAAAAAAAAGGGGTTATCAAACACCCACTTGTTTTTATAAAAAAAAAAAATTAAGCTGCTCTTTAAAAACTGAAAACCAAAAAAAAATTTTGTCAAACGAAGCCTTAGTGTTTAAAAACTTTCATCTAGTTGTATTCATGGAGTGTGTTTCAATTTCATGGTTCGAGACTAATTTGGCTATACTTTACTAAAGTGTTTTAATGCATTTTTAGAATCTTAATTGGCTAACTCTTTGTTGAGCTGTAAGCTTTAAACTCAAGGGAAGAGAAAAACTTGAAAGCAATGAAAGTGAAAGCAGTTATTTCTGGGCGCAGCCAGAATAGAAAAGAAAAAAAAAAGGGGGGGGGGGGGGGGGTGATTTTCAGTTATCCGTGGGTATAGCCCGCCCAATAAGGATGGGCACGGGCCCAAAAGATGCTGCCCATGGAACCCTGGGTAAGTGCCAGCAGTGGATATTTTAACAACCACCAAGGGGATGGATTAGCATATTGAAGAGTGGAAATAGCCACTCCCACTAACAAATGTATCCTGAAAACCCAGGGGAAAACAGGTAGAGGCAATAGCAGCTAAAGAATGAACAAAGAATTAGGTTTGATGCTCAACACATGCACTACTCCATTCAAATTTTCCATTTACATATAAACAATGTGTAAATCACCATGAGCACTTGGTCTTCTACAAACTGTTGCTCATTCCAACTTCCAAGATCCCTTTACAAGATATCATTCTTTCCTCGTAGGCATTCAAAATATATATTTTTTCGCTACACAATAAACAAAAAACAACGAGACTGTACTACATCTAAGCTGATATTGCTGGCAAGACCAACTTCGAAGGTCCTGCATCCGTATAACGAGCATCTGATCGATGATACTGCAGAAGACCCAACATATGTACATCCTGCCCAGCAGACTGGTCGCACGTATATCCAATTGCTTTTCTGCACAGCATCGGCTGTTGATGTTCAGAGCTCCCTCTGTAGTTGCCTCCTACGCAGCTCAGATGGTCATCAACAAGTCTAAAGAGACTTTCACTGTATCAGGCTATCAGCTATACGTCCGCGAAGTTAATTAATTCTCTCCATGAGAATCGGTATCAACTCAAATCAAAACCAGCATCAGCATTTATAGAATACAACAGTTTCTGCTTCATTTGTTCCTTGCTGTATCACGAAGAAGTTCACAAGGTAGATAATGGTCAGAAGGAACAGAAACACAACTCAGAGTAGATTAAAAACAAGACGAGGACATGAGTTATGGCAGTATCAGATAAACTCAATTCGAACTCAACTAAGCCTTTGTGCCAAAAACCAATCAAGGCAAAAATGGTCTTGTGACTCTTGTCCGAAGATAAGATTTCTATACATCTAGTAAAATTCTCAAACTCATGAATTTTGTTGGACTACTCCGATCTCCGTTTTTTCAGGTTTGTACAGTATTACCCACAGTACCACGGAGTTTCAAGCAAGAAAGAATTGTACAGAACTACAGATTCTATAGAACCCCCATTAATTGAAGTATGATAACCACCTTACCAGGCTTGCACCAGTTTAGGTGACTGATTGACAACCTGAAAAATCTTAAGATATCAACAGAGGAATGAAGCCAATAGGCTTGGGCAAGTATATGATCTGTTCAAGAAAAGTTTTTACTTGGGAAGGCTGTTAAAGATTTCGCAGTAAGTACCAATGTCAGTAACCAACCAAGATACTCTTGTACAAGGGTCTGTGAGGGCAATGGGGCCTTTATGTATCAGGAAAGACAAAATGAAAAGAAGAATTCATTCTACCAACTCTATTTACTTTTTGGGAACCAACTCAAGTATCTTGAACAAAAGCTTTCTTGATAAGTGCAAAAATCCTTATTTCCAATTTCAGCCTTATGTTTATATGAAAAAGGATAAAACCCAAAAATCACACTAAAACATGGAGAGGGGTGCTGATATGAAGATGAGGCTATCATGTACCAAGGCGTTCACTTTAAGCCTTCCTTGAATGGTGTGTTGATGAGGTTACTTGGTAATTCATATTTTCCTACTATTGGTCTTTACACTTTCAGATAAAAATGACACAAAATTTGTTGCAACAGGTAAACGGAAAACCCAGAACGTGACAAACCTTCTGTATGGGGGAAGCTTTAAAAGATTCATACAAGTAGCTGATGTTGGTAAGCGATCAAGAGCTTCTTCAGAAGCATTACCAGCAGCCCTGCGGAAACCATAAATAACATGTTAATGAAAGAACAATAATGCCTAGAGAAGACATAGAAGGCTTACCAAGAACAATAACAGACAATGCTATATCAGGAGCACAAGACAGGCACGTTACCTCTGTATGCAGAATGTAGGCTCTAAATGTTTGAATCCAAGCAGGGGTCCTCGAGAGCAGCCAGTAACAAACCTGGGGAAAACAGAAAAGAAAGAATACTTTAACCCCTCAGATGACTTGCCATTTGTCGCAAAAACGGATTACACCACACAAATGGCGTTTATTTATGTTCCAAATGCTCGTAAATTGCCATGAATGGGCATGTATAATGCTGCACCACATGCAACAATCTTTATAGCCTGCAAGTCAGATGGGCTAAGGTATGTGATGATAAAACTTACTTCAAGAATTTCCTCTGGTTTTCCACGGAAAATTCTTTAAGAACTTCCCAGAACATGTCAATCACGTAGTGCTCCTGTCAAATGGAAAGTAAGGTAGCTGAGTAATTGGGAAGGCCAAAGCTGAAAGTAGCAAATAAATAGATCAGAGAGTAAGAGGATCTTGTTTATAGCCTCTCATAAAAAACGACAACATTGAACTCTTGTATTGGGGCTATTTGCCTCTGGACATGTTTTTGGGGCTAACAACTGTTTTAACCCACTGCATTCATACAAGAACATAAAAAGGCATGGTCTTTTTTTAGCACATGATGACCTCAAATTGTGACAAAACTGAGGCGAAGCTAATAGAGTGCCAGTGACAGACAAAAAATCTTAAGCGGGGCAGGTAAAATTTCACGACGCACACCACAAATAACAAAGCAAATAACAGGAATGAGATCCAGAAGAACTCACGCTGTTATACCCGCCGGCATAATTTGTGAAGGATCGAAGGTCATCAATATCAAAGCCATCAACTGATCCTGATATCAGAAGCTGCGGGAAAATAGGCGGCAAAAAAGAAACAAAGTTCAAAAGAATAACTCGGGGAGTAGGGGAGTAAAGGTGGGCTCAAAGCATGATCTGAACAGAGTGGTCCACAAATAAAAGCCGGACAACATTGCAGCAACCATCGCATTTAAAAGGTCAGGCCATATAACAGCATAGAAGGTACCTAATTTCAATCATATAGCTTAAGGAAATGCATTAGTTGGACTGCGAATTTTATCTACTTTTCAAATCACTAGAAAACTCTTTAATGACAAATTTCAATTAGTACTACCTCACTGAACTATTCCCAGCAAGAAACTAAAAGACAGGACTAAATTTGTATCTAAACCTCCTGAAGCTTCTTACATCCTTACACAGGGCTTGACATGGATATAACAACAGTCGAAGTCATTGCAATGTCAATAATTATAACAAGCTATTGCTCATTCAAAATATGGTACAAAGGAATTACGTTCGTTAAGAATGTTGTCTGATCTGAACAATGTAGTCTCAGGGGCAAGATTGGCTTCTTCTCTACCCATCCATAAAGGAGTGACTAAAACTAAAACAGTATGCAAAGATGCAATTTACTATCTGACAGGTTTCAGTTCAGTAATTCTAAATCCTTATTATAAAACGAATCAATTCAGTTGGTAAACCAAACTTGACCAGAAAGCAGTCGTGCCATTAAATTGACAGATACACTGATGGAATATTAAAGACCATTCTGCATTAACCACAATACCTGAAGTTCATGCTCATTGAACATGTCAATCCAATCTTTTTGTACGAGCTGTTGAAACCCCCTTAAAAAATGAGAACTCTGTTGACGTATCTGAAATTGAGATTGAGGCATATCAACATCACTTTATGAGGGACGAATCAATGTGAGAAGTAAATTGATAAAGCAGACAGGATAGTTCAAACTACCTGAAAATTCAGACGATGATTGGCTACGAGATGAATAAACGTGATGACGTTTTCATTAGTAACACGTGCATTCTTCCCCCCTGGAAGCAGCTCTTCTACTGTTTGCTCCCCATACTCGTTATTAACAATTACGAAGTACAACTCTAACTCAGATATATCACCCTCGTAATGCTGTATATCATAGTCAAACATAATCATTTAAGCACCACTTCAGAAATCTTACACACAATATACAGCCACATGATAGTGAGACTTAAGTAACAAACAAGGAGCAGAGATGGCAGTTCAGTTCAAGTCTATAACCCCATACAGAAACGGTCATTACAGCGGACGTGTAACAGAGTTCCAAAATACATACTACCACCATGGAAATAGCTCCATTTCCTGCTACTTGAGAAATAGACTAAAACCTTGATAGTAATGAGAGAAAAGAAACACGTGTTGTGGACATTCCACAAATTCCTATACTATTAACTTGATGCAGCTGAAAGCCAAACTAAGAAAGTAGGAATTTTATAGTCATCGCACGTTAAATTTGTAATACTACTGTAAGATTTCGCTAGTAGATCATACAACGTATATTCAGAAGTAGGTAGAGGTAGAAGGAATAAATCTCACCTTCAAAAAGATAAGGTGGCGATATAATTCTGGATCCAGGGAAGGTAGGTCATTCAGATAATTGTACCTGAGAATTCAAATATATTGAGATGGTACTGTCAGATAAAGTAGAATATTCATACTAGCGTGCTCAAAAATAAGCAGAGAAAACATTCTTTTCAGTAGGTGTTTAATTTAAAACCAAAAATGTACTAGTTGCTGAAGGCCAAAACAATATTTGAAACATTAGTTTCTCAGGTAAGACATTTTCTGAAGGCAAAATACGTCTCAAGTCTCAGTTTAAGAGATTAACAAGACAACAGGAAGCCAGAACAAGGACCTTGGCACGCTAGTTAACTCATCAATAATACTGCAAGACGGACTAACACGCATAGAAATAAACAAATGGATAAAATCAATTGCTTTGTTTAAGCTTACTTCAGAATGCTTATTTTATAGTTCAAAGCATAACACAAAAGCAATTATAACGAAGCAGTCCTATATGAACTACTTACTAGCACATATAAGAATGAGACCATTGCATACAAAGGCGGTAATGCTATGGTAAGAAAAAAAGACCATACAAATAGCAAATTCTGGAAAGCTTACTTTTGCTTTAATTTGCTCAAGAAAAATGTTGCAAACGGTATATCAACAAGAATCCCCTCAAACATTGCCTACAAGAATAACAAAGAAATATTACATCTCATCCTAGACGCCATAAGAAATAATGTTAGATGCCAACAAAGTTGCAGACCAAAATAGATAGATACACATTAATATCCAGGCAAGATGTAATTTTTCCTAAGATATTTCCCAAGCAAGACATGCGCGCACGCACACACACAAACACCCTCTCTACCCATTTGACAGGTGTCAAGTAGGGAACTTATGAAGTACTATGGTGCTTAGATACAGATAAGAAACAGCAGTCCTTCTCTCTACTTTTTGAGCTCTTTTTCTTGTTGGGTTAATTACACCCATGTCCCTGAGGTTTGGGTGATATTACAATCAAGGATACAATGTTTCAAAAGGTAACAGCCGAGTCCTTCCATCACTAATCTGTTAAAAAAATATAGGTATTTACTTATATCATCAGTAGGTATTTTTTAAATGACAATACCGCCCTTATTTTGCACATGCAAAGTATATACCACATAAAAATTTAAAATTCCTCATTCCAAATTAGGGTTTCCCCACCCTCCTCTCACCCCGTCGCCACCCCCACCCTCCCTCAAGCCACTGCCGCCCCCCACCCTGTATCCACCCCACTGCTGCCCTTGCCAACAGCCTTGTATACGAGTCATCAAACGTGAACATATCAAAGCCACCAAATCATAGATCTGTAAGTTTAGTGATTGTGGTTTGTGGATTGGACACGGTGGTGGCTCGTTAGGTACAGAGATGACTTTGGGGGTCGCGACAGTGGCTCACAGTAGGGGTGAGTGGGTGAGGGTGGGGCTGGTATGGTAAACGGGGCAGTTACGGCGCCGCGACGCGAATGGGGCTGCCGTGAATCAATTCTGCGAACTGAACTCCGTGCAAGGCTTCCTTTTCAGGTGAATTGATCAGTATAGGCTTCCTTTTCTAGTGGGAAATTGCTAGTAATGGTGTTTTCAGTATATAGAAAATTGCGAACTGGCCAAGAACAGGACTCTAATTTCTCCCATATGGACTCAGCTCTGAGTGGTCGAAGTGGCAGCGGTGGCGGGGAAAATGGGTGGGGGAGGGACGGCGGCGGGGTAGTGTGTGGCTCTTTGAAACCCAAATCCTTAAATTAGGCTTTGGAAACCCTAAGTTTCAAGGACATTAGGATTACAAACCCCAATTTGAAAATTAGGGTTTTCTGAAATCCCTAATTTTCAAATTAGGGTTTGAACCCTAATTGAAAATATACAGTACAAGGGCATTTTGGTCATTGCATCCAAACTGTTATGTATTTCAGTATTTCTGTTAGGTCAAAGGACATAAGTGCCTATTTTTCAAACTTATGGACACGCGTGTAATTTCACGTAAACCTCAGGGACATGGGTGTAATTAACCCTTTCTTGTTCTAACTCTTTTTCTATCTTGGAGGGAGGCGGAAGATTGTGCATGTACATCTACACGAGGACCGGTCCAAATTTTAGCTTGGAGAGAGAGGATCTCTAATTCTCTCCAAGCATCTCTGACCATCCATACCTTCTTACCAAGAAAAAGAAAAATATTTCAAGAGACTATTTGCAACCGGTTTAGGCAAATGGTGGATAAAGGTTGTCGCCTTTTAATGTAGTCTTCCTTCGTCTTCTATGTGAAAGGACCAATGTCACAATTCAAGCAACCTTTTCAGTAATTCCAAATTAATGATGAAGTATTCGTTTAGATATGGATGGAAATATGGATTACCGCCTTTGCCATTTTCGTAAGGAAGATAAGAGATTTTATAATTATAGCGGCAAACATCAGTTTTGCTTGAATATGGTTTCTGAATCATCTCTGCTTTTGGATCTTTCAAATTGGGTTTCCTGTAGCTTCTTTAAATTAGTTCTGGCGGTAAGATCTGCCTGGTCACTTTGATCTCAAGCTCCATGGAAAAACATACACACGCACCCACCAAGACGTGTGTATTGGAAGGCATCAAACCACATTCTACAACTCTATAATGGTTCTGCCGATTAAAAGAAGTTTCACAGAACCCATACATAATGCCGGTTTGTTCGCTAAGAGTAAAAAGACATCCCATCCGAAATTATCAGGGCGAGGCTCGAGTAGTCAACGATACAAAATAATGGAAGTTTTAACATCCTGCACATATATCCTCTGAAAGGTGTATCTTATTATTTATTTCCCCACAACATGATCTAATTCTCTACCCCCTTCATAGTCTAATAGCTGTAGCCCCGACCAGTTAAGGATAGCCACAACAACTTTCGACAGCACGGCGTCTATCCTAGCAAGTAAATCCACAGGCGCGCGTGCGCACACAACACGCACTTTAGTAACATATGCATATATGAAGTTTGGTAAAGGGTGCAAAATGAGGACTTCCCAGGAAAAGAGTGCAGGAAGTAAGAAGCTGTAAGTGCACACTGTCATGGCAATTGACACCTTTGAGCCAAAGGAACAGGATCAGAATACGCGGTTCTTCAGAGTTCAGCAATAACAAAAATCACACAAAATGGTATGCTCAGCTCTTGGTGGGTATTGCAGTGTTTAATTATTTCCCTGTACTTTACGTGATTACTTCAAGCAATATGACGTGAAAAGGTATGCTAACAGCTTCCAGTTGTTCTTCAAACGCTAAAAGCAACATTTGCTTAGAAAATTTAAAGGGACACGTCATACCTTGGCAAGAATAGTTCCAAGAAAATGAAAAAACTGGAGATGCTGATCATGAATCATTCCTGATCCAGGATTGGGATAGAGTAGGTGATCGGTTGTTTCCTGGATGAATTAGAGAAGCAAAAATCACCAAAACATATATAGTAAAAAGCTGTGAAAAACCTGTTGCTATCTTATTCAAACTTGTCTAAAGTAATCAACTTTTACAAAGCCTATCCCATCATGTTTATAACTTCCCCACGGTTTCTACCAATGGATAACTTCTTAGGTATAGAGTTTTGCTAACACGAACCGTCAACCCAATCTGTCCCAATGAAAAAGTAACATTTGTTCTCCTTGACCTTGCTTTTCTGTCATTAACCCAGTCTCCGTGTTGCAAGAAATATGTTGCTACCAAAATGAAAAGTCCTGAAATGCTCATTTTCATTCTATTCACACGTGAAAAGCTTGTTAAGATCTTAGTTGCACAAAGCGGGGGCGGGGGCGGGGGCGGGGGCCGGAGCGGGGGCGGAGGTGGGAGCAGGGGCGGGGAAGCGTAAGCACCAAGAAGAATCTGAGGTTGGGAGCGGCTTGAATAAATAAATGCGTAAAGTGTATTATCATTTGTTTAGTATGGTTTACATAGATAGCAACAACAAACAAGGAGACTTTAAGGACTTGAAGGAAGAGAGAAACAAGGAATTGAGTTGAAAAGAGCTTGATTTTCATGTATTCTATCACTTGTTCCATGCATCTCTATCCAGCTAGCGGGATCGAGTTCCCATCTTAGCTTGGGACGAGATCACATGGAGCTCCTAACTTGGGATCGCAAAAGCGAGTTTCCGAGAGAGAAACGTCACCATATTAGGAGTTTCCTGCAACTAAGGTTAAGATAGAAAGGCAATCATTTCCAAAAATAATCACAAGTATTAAAAACTTATTCCCACCCCAACAATAAAAGAAAAGGCAGCATAAACCGAAGAGTGGTGTTGGCCAAAGAAGAACAATGTATTTGGCGAGGCAGTAATAATTATTCACATACCTAGCATGTTACATCCTATCAAACATTATAGAATCTAATCTTTCTTCTTCATACTTTCAGTGTCATTACCCATATCTTCTAGCACCTAAACAAAGTAAATTAGCCAACTATGAATTCCTTGGTGATGTGATGTGTGTTTTTGAAGGCAGACCCAGCCACAAGGACATACATATGGGATAATAGTAAAACTGAGTTCAAGAACAATTAGATAGATTTACAACCTTAAATAAACCGTATTGTACATCGAAAGCTGCTCTAGTGATGTTTTCCATAAAATCTTTGAAAATTCCACCTCCATCGATACCAGCCTCCTCAACACCGAATTCATTTATAAAGGTAACGCGAATCTGGAGAAGAAAAGTAGAAACTGACCATATTAGTTCAACCCATGAAACTCTTCCTGAAGAAGATAAAAAATAGCAACTTATGTGTACAAGCAAACTGATAAGGCAGGACATAGAAATGAAAAGTGACTGCTGAGTAACAAGGTCATGGGTCAAATGGGCGCAGCCATGCCCCACTACTGCAGAGAGCAATTCCAATGTTCCGAACCAATGGCAATGGAACAAACCTAAGGTTTGCACTTTTAAAATTTAATAATAATAACCAACAAAAAACAGTTACATACTGGTTCGCGCAGATCCTCCTCTGATAATGTGCTCAACTGATTGAAAGCATCTTCCAAGACATGATCACGCCTGATTCTGAACCGGTTTCTAGCAAAAACGGCATGAGATCCATTTCTTTCCTTGACTATTGCTAGCTGGCTCTGATATATGACTATAAATTAACAATTACAGATAAATGGAGTATGCATGTGTGTATGTCAGAGAGAGAGAGAGAGAGAGAGATAGAGGGGGGAAAAGAAAGTTTTAATTGGCTGCCACAGACATGAACGATTTTATGAAACCAATGCAGAACATAAAGGTAAAGCTACCAAGAGCAACTTTTTAGATAGGAAGTCCACAATATTGCACCAAAAAGGGGCAAACCGATGCACATGTGGAGTCAACCTTATTTATCATATTCTAAAGTATGTCCGAAAAATAAAAAATTGGAGTTGAGTTAACGACTCACAGTAAATATCTTCACTCTGCTTGTAAATGGCACCAAAAATGGAGCTTGTCTTAGTATGTCATTTGCTCTTGTGTTTTCTATCATAGCCTGGCAACAGATGAAATTGGATTGAAACAACAATCCAAAAGGTGCCCTGGAAACTGAAGATGCACCCAAGAAGCTATTACCTGAGACATGAAGTTCTCATTGACACCATCAGCATGGAAGTCACTAGGGGGTGTAAACTGCCGGCGATTGTTCCAATCTTGCAACTACAGCATTAGGAAAGTGACAATCAAGCATAACTCCGTACCCTTCAATATAGACATGTCTCCAAACTCTTCTTCCATTTTATTTAAATTGCACAATTTAGCATGCACTACAACAATTCTGGAAGAGTGCCCTGACTTTGTACCCTCAAGATCTCACACCCAGGTGCATACTCACCAGAGCTTCCCATCTTTCAAAACAAGGAACCCTAGCATAATTACTCGAAACTTTAGAACTTCAAATTAATGCATCTTTTATCACCTTTTTTGTTTCTCTTAAACTTACAAACTTTGTAACAGCCATTTACATGCACTAGCATATGCACAACCTCAAGTGCTTTGCCCTTAAAAACAAAACCAGATTGCACTGCAAATTAACTTGATCAGACTGAATTTTACACGAATATGACTCTGTTTTTCATTTTTCAACTAAAGACGGGTTCCATTGCATCACCATGACAGGCATCATCACATGAACGCTCACAAGCATTGCACCATCTTTGGGAAGGTCTGGCAAACACATCAAAGTTCAACCTCAAAGAAGCTTTTGCCACGGACCTTGATTCGTTTCATCATCTGAAACGTGATTGTCAAATGGAGAGAGGAAAGAGAGACCCCCCCCCCCCCCCCTCTATGTAGCCGTATATCAGCATCTGCTACTGGTATCATTTTTTTCCACTTCATTTTAACCACCTATTAGTATTTTTGACCTTCTTGCCAGTCTCTGCAACTTATCCCACTGACCTTTTCACTTTTTGTTCTAAGCACTACTTAAACTGGGACTGGGCTGCTGGGTCTGGCCTTCAAAGATTTAGTTGATTGAATTGAGCAGAGTGCACACTCGTGCGCAGCACACACTACAATATAAGAAAGACTTGCATGAACTTTCACAAAATGCATTCCCCATAGTTTTATCATCCAGAACCCGCTTCAGAAGGTTCATCCGTATTAAGTGTCCTAATTTGGAATTCCACCAAATTATAAGTCAGAAATGAAAACGCATATACCTGTGACAAAAGCTCAGAAGCTACAATGCTAACTCTATGCTGAATAAATTCTACAGGGTGCTTCTTTAGGGCAGATACATCCATGGTAGGCTTCAACGGCACAGGATTCAACCACAATAGCTGCCATAAGGCCTACAGAAAAGAAAATATGTGAAAACTCTGTCAACGGGACTTCAATTCTCAAAATCAAGTATAACATTAACCCTCGCCTATTCGGTGCTTAAATGTGAAACCACCACTTCCCCCTCATAACAACTCAAATAACGAGTACAATTCTTAGTTATAATTTGTCATTTTTTAAGTCGAACACTTGTTGTACCACGTCCACTGCATACTCAGAATAGGCACCTTCGATCTCAATTATCAAAAAATAGTTCAGCTAAAGCGAAGCACAGGAACTTTTTCAGTTAATGAGCGAGCATAGACAAGCCAAGATCAGCTGTTAACCGGATGAACACTTGGCACCTTTGTACTTGATCTATAAGGGACATACTGCATTATAGTGTTCTGACCAATTAATGTAGTAGACTGCCAGTCACAGTCATACAGAACATGAATCATTAGTCTGCATGAAACTAGAGTACACTTGACTGCTTGCAAGCGTGGCAAGGAGTACAGATCTCAATCATATGCTGGCTTTACCTTTATCCTCATGTTAAATTGACTATGATAAGGGATTTCGACCAGCTGCAAGAGATTCAGCTACTCCAAAAGTCATACCTCCAAAAGAGCTGAGTTGCGAGCATGCTGCTAGGTTGTGTCAGCTTTGTTACTAAATTGGAGCCATATAGGGACAGGGATAATACTGTTTGGCTGAACTAGTTTTGGTTTTAAAATACATGGCTTCAAAGGCCCTAAATGAATTGCTGACTGGAGTCCAATTGCCAGTGCAGAGCAAAATAGAGGGGAGTAGTAAGATTAGAAGAATGGGAGAATTGCTAACACGATATCTGAGTTGACTAAGTCTGTATCCGGTCAGAGCGCTTTGCTTGACCTGATCGTTATGGCAAGGACTGAGAGTGCGTCGAGCAGCTCTGGATTCTGTTTGCCGCGCCCCTTGAGGTAGGCTATCCAGCAGGCTAGAGATTTATGCTGTGTTAAACTGCGATGAATTCTTGGCCCCCGCGCTAGTAGGGCTAAAAAACTGGACCACTGAATACTGTCTGAGCTATAAACTAACTGATTCACGCTCAAGTGACTTGATGACAAAGCAGCTCAGTCATTTTAAACCCTAAGTTTATGCTTAACACAAAACTTGCCTAACTGCCAGACAGAACATGTTGATGTACAGTTTCTGAGTGATAACAAGTTTTCCTTTGTTTATCATGTACTTTTGTTTTGTTAAGCAGTTGTATGATAACAAGTAAATACCTGTCGTAGGATAACAACCAAGCATCTGATATCCTTCAGAGACAGTGGTTTATCCTGCTCATAGAACTCCTCGTTATGAACAATCATAAGCATGTGCCTGATCCATAAGAAGGGTTTAGACAGTTTCTCTCAGCTTGTACGACGAGTTAATCACCTAAACAACCACGCTCAAATTGAGATTAAAAGAGAATGTTTAACGCGATATTCTTACTTATACACAGGGCAGAAAACTGCCAACGGTAATAGCCAGCCAGGTGCATCTGCTGGCAAATATGCAAACTGCTCAGACAAGTAAGACCACCTCTGATTTTCATGGCATCGCTTCATGAAGTTCCAAATCACAAGGACAAGCTCTGTTCTGTAAGCTAGTACAGTCATGATGCGCTCAAGGGGTAAAATATTGAAAGTGACGTGCAGGAATGCACAAGCTGCACCAACAGCTGCCACCTCTTTATCACTAGGCCTCTCTTTATAAGAACCATTGACAAGTGGAAGCCCTCTGAACAAAACATTTGTCTGCTCAACGAAAACAAAAACATCTAAATAGTGGTTCAGCCTCAAGAGACAGAAATATGTTGCATACTAAGTCAATACTACATGGACTATGATTTGTCATATTACAATCACATACCAACTGGAGTAGAAAGCGTGGATCTATTGCATTGGAGATCTGCTTTTCCAAATCCTTATTCAGATCCTTTACTTTCGAATCATCACCAACAATCATCTCATCCTCAGCCATTATGGAATCTGAAGCAATATTAAAAAATATATAGAGTGAACAAAGCCAAGAAAGCTTAATATTAACTACAGATAAAGTGACTACTTAAACAAGGCTAGAGAATATTCTGAAAAGCATAAAATGCGGAAGGAAATTTAACGCGAGTATATCATAGGGCCATACTTTCTTTACTTCCTGCTTGGATAGGAGGAAGTGCCTCCAACAAAAATGTTGCAATAGTTACAAAGTCAATAGCCTGGTTTTCAGAGAGAGACAGAGATGGCCAATTAGAAGCCTAAATTTGATTTCCAGAAAAACTACATGCTGAACAAGTCAATATGCAAGTACATTCATCACTTAATAAATAGGGTAAACATGACGCAAATCAAAGGTAAAGAAGATAGTCTATGATCTGTGTAAACAAACTTAAATAGCTACATGCTGATTTAGTAAGTCAATATGCAATTACATTAATCAATTAGCAAGAAGTAGAGAATTGTTCTGTAAATCACTAGTGTCAAGCAAAGATAAGAGAAAGACTATTTTCTGTGCATGCAGACATGGATGTTGTGCGTTATTACAGCCCTGCATTTGCTAATATACTTGCATGTGTAGTATGCATAGCCAATTTAGTGTAACAACACTCTATAACTAAACTATGATACATGGACGCTTCAAAATGTATGAAGTGTTGGCTCGACAGTTGCACAAGGGTATGGGACATCACATGAAGAAAAGCTATCTGATAGTTACTGTCAGGTCGCATCCGACCCCAGGACTCGTACCAAATAGCTGTTTAGTTATCTTAATTCCAACGTCACACTTGGATTGGCGCAATTTTTCCATATTCACTAAAATGACTCCCTAGAAGCCGGATCAACACTGCTGGACATGATGGTTCTGAAGTACCAAAGTAGCGGTTCTTATGAACATAGGAAAATATCAAGTGGAGTTACCTTATATGATTTGAGGGAAGTGTATGAAAATATAACGAGAGGACTAAACGTATATGGTTGGAGGTAAGTGTTCATTCTAGACATAAGCCTTGTTAATGAAATGATGTCTGACTTAAAATATTTCACAGCATCACAACGATTGTACATCGACAGCGAGTAGAGACAAAGCTGAGTTGATAAACATCTTAATCAAGTTTAGATATAATCCAACTAGAATCCACAATGTCAAGATCACTTTAGATCAACTATCGAGCAACAGCAATTAACCTAGAGAGTACCATACACTAAAGGCTACACAGACTTTTGTAGGGTACCTCGTAGCAACTGACCCCCTGTAGACCCCATTTCCCACCAACTTGATCCTGTGAAGAAACCCGAGCCAAATAGATCCAAAACTATGTTCTCTTTTCCTTTTGGAATAGTTTATTTTTACTCTGATCGTTACAGAAAACGAAAACAGGTTACCAGTTCCTACAGCAGTTTTGAGCCGTAGGAATGCCCTCTTTCCTAGTGACCAAAATTTTTCACAATGTGAACAGCATTTGCACATAATGTCTATCAAAATGATGTCCATTGAACTCTCTGTGCAATAAAAAAAATTGGGGAAGTTTACAAAAATTATTAATCACTATAAGCCAAGACTGTCAATTGCTTTGGTAGGGAAGTATTGAAGTACATATAACTCACAAATCACGATATTATTCTACGCAATTAGGAAAACATCGATGATGTCAACCAAGAAATAATACTTCCTTACCATGTCCAACGGGCAATCAGGCTGAGCAAAGGCAACACCAGCTGCTTCCAACACATTCCCAAGGAGGCAAGCATAACCCGGAAATTCACTCGAGATGTCATTAGGTAGAACTTTAGCATTACTTTTAGCACACAATGCCATCTGATGAAAATAATGCTGACTCAGCTCCGGTGTTGTAAAAGTCTGGATAACAGAAAACCACCTAGGATTAAACTTAAGACAAGTTATAAGGTAACAGAAAACAGAGTCTCTAGGCAGCAGAAGATACGTAACTTTGCGCTTGTGGAGATTTTACACCTAGGTGACAACTTTGAACTAAACAATGTGATTAAGGTAAAGTACCTCTTTTAGGAACGGAAAAATCTGCCACAGGAAAGGAATTGTAAGAATCTGGGACGCAAAACTCCATTCTGGGGCAATATTAGGACAGATGCATGGCCTTTGACAAATATGGGACATAATAAGGGCAAGCAGGCGCTCCAATGAAGATACTTGCCTCACTGAACCTTGACTATTTGCACTTTTCTGAAAAATTAAGCCAGATTATCAGATCACTTCATTGTTACACCAGATCACTAGAATATACAAAATTCAAAGAAAAAGTTATAAAGGCCACCTAACAGAACAATTTCTGGAACCAAGAAAAGTACTTCAATATTATAACCCAAAATAAAAAGGAGGTCAAACACCCAAAAAGCAACAGCTGAACAAATTGTCTTTTATATTATAAGATAAGACATGGATATCAGATAAGGACGACTGGACTAACAAACTTTCTAGAGAGACAATCTCCTGCTTACTCGAAACTGCCCCTATCCTCTGACCAGCTTGCCAGTACAACCTCATTTTCTCACCTCTCAGATCTTCTAGGAGAGTCTTTCTCATGTAGAATGCAACTACAAGCAGGTTGTTTATCCCGCAAAGGAACTTATCTAGGATGTTGGAAATAATAGTTCTTTCTGCGACTTCTAATCATCAGCAAGGCCCCTCTTGGCCAGCATGGGTCTCAACCAAACAAAAACGTGGCAAGGCAGTCAAAGTAAATACAGTTACATGTTGTTTCTTGGTACCCATTACTCTGAACCACACAGGCATGAGGGTTGCACCCTGTCTTTGTCAACAAAATTGACTTCCAAAAAAATGCTCTGAACCCCACACAATCACTGGCCTCACCGCCGTCATAAACATTCGAAATATGCAGGTGCACCAGCAAATCCATAAGCTCAACCTCTGCACCTCAAAGATCAACCCAAGCTTGTCAAGCAAGAGTTTGCAGTAGATTCCACAGATACGAGTCACGGTAGGAAAAAGGTTGAACATGAATTTAAGAGCAGCAGTGCTCCACTGAGCCTCTCTAGCTGCTTTCCTAGCAATAAATGCCACCTTCAAAGGGAAAGAAGAAACACTCCTTACAGTTATAAAACCGCAGAATGACTTCACGTTGACAAAGCCTTTCAAAGCAACACATTTCCCTCCCTTCCACAAACCAATGTCCTAGATATTACAGAGTAGGATATTCACCATCTCCAACTCCTGGTCCTAAACCTCCCCTCCTTACAATGGATTCCATGCCATATATCCCATCAATGTGACCAAGTCAGCAAGTGGTTCCTCTTGCTACCTAGCGGTGCTAAATGAACTAGAACCTCACAAGGGAAAATCACGAGTAACTCAGAACGCTGAATAACTTCAGGCACAGTTTTCTATCATCATAAACTGGGGAGAAAAGAGAGAGAAACTATCTAGTTGAAGGTAAAATTTCATAATAGGACGATGTAAGACCAGCTATTTTTTATGGATAAAATGTTGGGTCACTAAGAAGCAAGACATACAGCATACGTGCAAATGAATTTTTAAACGTCAAGATAGATAAGCGGCCACTCTGGGAAGGATATTATGAAAAATATGGATAACTGCAAGAAGGTAGAGGTGGCAGTGGCACCTCTAGGAGAACAAAGAGGGAGAATTTCTAGCAATGGCTTGTACATTCTCAAGGAAGACCTATCAATGCGAAAAGCGACTTATGCCAAGCTTATGACAAATAAAAGGAATAGACTGATTATAACACGGATTTTGGTGGAGAAAGACTTGATAGACAACGATATATATCGGGGAGAATGACACTGAAGAATTCATCATGTGGCTGAACAAGATAGAGTTGAGCACAGCATGGTCGAGATCTTCTTGCGAGAAGGTGCATCAACAGTAAAAAGCAGCAAAAATCTGCACCTCTATATAGAGAAAAACCATTTGAGGTAGCCCTCAAAGTTTTACGCAGACCCTTTTAATTCTTACAAAGTGCCTTCTGTATGGGGGGTGAAAACATATACGGCCATAATTCTAAACCCCAGTGCTCCTCCATTATTTCCTCATCTGTTCCCCCCCCCCAACCCAACCCCCCTCTTTCTCTTTTGATAAGAGATAAATGGGAAGTGAGTAATCTTTGAGACCTCCTGATCACCTTTTCCCAGGGGTACATGTATATAGGAGCGTTGGAAATCATGATGTTCCCAAATGGTGAAAGATACACAAGTCAATCAGCTGTCAGATTGTAGAAATGCTTGGCGTGAATGGAAAAACTAGATGACAAAGGTGTGTACTGGGAGAGGATTGAAAAGGCATCAAGTTTACATATCAAAGGAAAGACAGACCAAAACCGTGATGGTTAGTAGAGCTTTAAGTATACCTTCCCGACAAGAGCAATTTCTCTAAACAGAGAAAGTGTGTTCCTTTGCAAGAGATAGCTGACTATCTTACAAGCCCACGGGAGGCAGGGATCAATTAACAATACTACGGTCTCTAGCAAGAGGATTGTTGATGCACTGGATTCTGAGGATGTCATAAAGAGCTGATCCTTCAACTGAATCCTGTACAAGGAATACGAACGTAGTCAGATCCCCGAAAACAACAATAAACGGAAGTAGAAGCAAAGTTGCAAGCCAAGTGTCTAACAGTGAACTGACAAACTATATACAGGTATAAAAACTGTGATAAGAATGCTGGGAGATTCTCATGGTCTCACTGAGCAGTAAGCAATGCAACACGTCGGGCCCTCCATCTTAGCATAACTCAGAAAGCCACATGACAGGAAGAAAACCCTTCTTCTACTATTAGTCTGAGCATAAGAGAGTAAACTCGATGTCCTACTGACTCAGAACACAGGAAGTGACAGAAGGATGGTATATATACTTCCCATAGCTGGTCATAAAATAATCATATTAAAAGCTCATCAACATGCCAAACCTTCATAATTTATATACTTTTTTATCTTTCTTTCGACAAGTAAACAGAAAACAGTGAACTACAAATTTGAGAAAATACTACTTTTATAGTAAAATATAGGACGGATCACACAAAAGGTGGCGTCATTGTACCTGTTTCGGTGAACTGCCTGTATACAAGCGTAAGCAACTTGCTTCGCCCTGTATTCCACATGAGCATGCTTAGTTGAATACCCTATGCCGGCAAAGAGGCCCAGAATACCCCCTGATGCATGATTAAGATACTATCAATTCTTGAAATCAAGTTTCTGAACAGACGAGTAGAAAAATGCACCTCTGGAAGTGACATGCATGAGCAAGCTCACTATACCCAGTATGCCGAACATGAGAGTTAATGCATAGTAGGAGCTCCTAAATGCATGAGCGTGGAATGAAAGGCTGAACAAGCTCTTTAACTTTGTGTTCTGAGCTATGTTACATGGACTCTTCGGTTTGTGTGAAGTACCCGTGTCGGACACTCGACACTTGAACATGGGTATGGGATATGTGTCCGACACATCTCATAGGATAAGTCATTATGATACTATCTTATAGAATTTTGTTTAATTAGTTATTACTTTGAAACGAGACAAGTTGTCAATTAAAATCAAATGCATCACATGAAACACCTTTTTGCCTTAGAAATAACTAAAAAGCAATAATAAATATGAACATTTTGCCGTGTCCCCGTGTCTTGCGTTTTCAAAATTAGACGAGTCGGACACTTGGACACGTATCCGATCCGGACACTCGTACCGAGTCCATGTAACATAAATTCTGAGATACATCAAGTGAGGTGCTAAAAAAACAAACTTACAATACGTCACAATACTTTCACAAATTGAAAAGGAAACATTATTAATTATTAACTAAATGAACGAGTGAAGGGCCTTAAAATCCATTGGGGTAATAGAAACCAATAAGTTGAATTCATAAACTAGGAAAAATTAGCATTAAAAATAGAGCTCGCGTATTGTTTTTTACACAACGGATAAAACTGAAAAGCAAATTGATGTCCTTTATGTATGCTAGGTTTTTAGACCTCGCAGTAGGCTACGCATGTCTCAAAATTGGACGAATTGCAATTTGTCATAAGGAAGACAGAGTATATCAAAAAACGATATGGAACCTCAGGATCTCAGTTGCCACTCCAGTGTGATGCGAAGAAATTTCACTTAAAAGAAAAACATACCACCATTTTCAACAAACTGCTGAAGCAATCGGCATGCCTCCACTAGGGTAGAAAAATCAGTAACACTTTCTGGATTAAAGAAGAAAAGTAATTGGCTAAGAAAATCTGAATCTGGACCAAAGCAATGCCTGAATGTATGCAAACAAAAGACGGAATTAGAAACCAACAATTGGTCAACAAAATTTGAAATGATGTTCAAGAAAAAAATTGGAAAGAATTTAATCCAGAGCAAATTACATTCAAGGTATATACAAAGTGAACAAAGGGTTGAATAATGATAGGCATCACTGACATCAACTTAGGTATCATTTCATATTAGCTTAAGGATAATAAAAGTTAACCTGTCAACATTCTGGCAGCGCTTTCCATAAGTCAGAAAAAACTGCTCACGCACTTTTACACGTTCAGCTTCGACCGCCTTTCTCCCTCTGAAGCATTTCTGTAACTAGTAATTAGTCAAGCTCCGAACATTCTAAAAACAGATATATACAGGTCTCTGAAGTTCCTCTATAGAGCAATGACTTTATAGTCAGACGTACAGCGGGTTTTTTACTTAAAGCCACAATAAACAGACACAAAACTGCACACTAGTTGAGTGAGAGTTCACAATCCCACAGTAGCTAGTAGAAAGAAATAATACTCTTAGCCGACGTGCAGCAATAAGTTAAAAATTTGCCAGAAAGTAACCATAAAAAACACGTTCTTAAGCGATAATGGTCGAGATTCATTGCCATCAAGAACAGGGGAGGGTTAAGTTAAAGAAAGAGGAATGATAGAGAAACTAAAGAAGCAACAGAGACAGAGATCAAACTAGGCCACTGCCATGACACCCGGAAAAAGAAATTATAGATTGTATCCTGTTGGAGTTATTTATATTTATTATTGTCATGTAACATATCGGTCACATTAATAACAGTTATATGGGAGAGATTAGGAGATCCTCTAATCTCTTCCATTTCTTCTTCTCCTCCTACTCCTCCTTCAACCTTGATTCCAACTTATCCATTACATAGTCGAACTTTATGCATATTGGTAGATTGTTCATGGTACAATGGTCAAAAGCCGGCGTGCAGTTGGCTCAAAGATAATTACATCGACCCCAGGGTATGTTACGGATCCAGAAAAAAGTTTATGTTCTCCCTCTCTCAAGTATGTGAAAGTCTTTGCTTCCACTTTTCAACTGTTTAAAGTGAAATTACAACGTTAAAAGCAGCCACGTACCTTAAAACTCAATTCAATCCCAACAATGCTTGTCCACAAACTAGTAGTGATTGTATCATCAAAAAGGTGGAACTATTTAAAACAAACTCCAATGGAAACTACCAATGAGAAAATATGACCTGTAGGCTCCCTTCCTCCAACAAGATGCCAAAGAACTTGGTTACTTAACTCGTCTTGGGTGAATGTTCAAGAACATGGATACACACGTTTTGAAAGATCACATGTCTAAAGTACAAACAGCAGCAATTCCTCTTGGGTTTAACATCAGAAAATCGATACAACTGTCTCAAGTAGACTAAGCAGACAAATATGTCAATTGTACTGAACTTGTTAAGTTACTGTTTTCCACCATCTCTTTAGCTAGCCATTCTGTAAACTAACCCAAAATTTTGCATCCCACTTTTACATCGAGAATTATTCCAAACAAAGGTATTGCTTTCTGCCAAAATTTCAATATCTTGCAATTTGGAAGCTTGGGTCAGCTTAGACGCCAACTTTCTGGCCACTGGCCAGGACAGGAAAAGGAATTTGTTGCACTCACAAAGGGCATGCATTTGACCAAAAGAGAAAAAAAAAAAAAAGACCTCCAATATATGGTGCCAAAATACATAGGATCTGCGTTGGTCTCCTGCTTTAAGTTGGCAAATAGGGAGTTCTGACTTCAGAGTCCATTAGTAGGAAATGCGCCAATTACGATTTCCAATGCACAGATTTGCTTTGTTCAACCAATGTTTAATATACGTTTGTGCGCATTCAGCTTACTGCATCTTGAACAAATAACCAAGAGACATCATTAACACTTATCAGACTACCTTCTCCTTTTTTTGTTGAGGTAGGTTGAAATATAGACACTGCCTAATTTAAGGCTACATCCTAATCATTAAACTGCTGCCTATCCTAAATTTGGCAGACTGAAATAAGGAAACCTTTCCATTCAGAGGTACGACAGAGTAATTGAAAACCTTTCTTTTCTGATTAAGACATTAAGCATAGGCGCAAATCTATCTAGACTTGACATAAAACATTTTAGTAAATACCGAATCCATGATACCTCCAATATCAATTTGCCTGTATTCTAATAACATTTTGGTTTGTTACTATTTTCAAAATTGCCGCTCTTACTTTCTGATTAGTTGTTCCGCGTGAATCTCTCTAGCTCTGAATCTCAGACGTATAATGGAAGTTAGCCAGAATTAAAGGAATATATCAAGTCCAATATTTTTTCACAAGAGCCCTTTAGGTTCATGCATAGAACTGCTTGGGCTCAGTTTGCAGCCTGCTCGAGCTAAAAAGTTGATTATCCAGTGAGTGCTTTGATCTCACCCTTCGACTTGGTTTGGCCTTGAAACTCATATATGGAATCTCCTATAGTACACTACGTGCATTAGGAAATATGAGCTCACTTACTTGGGTACGTGCTACGCACTATTCCCTAACTAATAGCCAGTCAAACATTTCACATCTTTTTGACTCTTCCCTTCCAAGCACATGTTTCTAAGGAAATCAAGTTCCTCCTCACATTTTCACCCTATTAACTCTTTGATCAGCTTTACGTCCCCGTAAGCTTGACACAAACCACTCTTCCTCAATGGAGCATTAAAGGCGATGATCAATTGCGATTCAAAACCATCTCAACTCTCGATGAAGAGCTTTCTTCTTTCCCTGGATTGATATCATATCCCAGCTTCTTGCAGATATATCCAGTACTGCTCTAACTGCCTTGTCTGGAAGCTCATCAATCTAAGGATTGTGTTTCTATTATGCTGATCTTATGTCCGATTGTTGCTTCTTGATTGTCCAGGATTCCAAACCATGCAGGCTACAGCAATGCAACCTTACCGCCACCCTAACGAGTTTTTCCTCGAATATAGAAGCAATATTGTGATTGCACGGCACTCGAGAGGCAGACCTTCACTTCCTCCAACTTGCTTCTCTTATTGTATCCATAACAACCTCATCATAACCTATCCTTCTGGAATATAATCCAAGTCACCAAAAACTATCCTTCTTAGCTGCCTCTCACCCATCCTTATTTCTTTCATCAAACCCCCTCTGAGTCTCACAATCTTACTAAACTTTCACCACTGATATAGTCTAAAGTCTTCAGATTCTAGAAGACTTCTCCTTAGATGTAACCTAACATTTACCCCAAAATCTAGTATCATTAATTAACCCCATAACATCCGAAATAATAGACACCAAGAGACTTCATCCCGAATATTCTTAGTAAAATCATCCATAACTAGGATCAATTGTAAATGGACATAAAGCAGATCAATTGTGCACGCATTCTAAAATTTACCGAACTACTAAAATTCTCACTCTGCACACAAACTAACTTTGCATTATGCTTTGAATTCTTTTCTTTTGCTTCTTTTAGGCATCACATAAGCAATTCAATCCAGCTGCCATTGCCAGTACAGTTGAAACTAATCCTCCGTGCATTCCAAAATGTTTGTCGCCTTCGACTTTCTGCGAATTCCTAGAATAGAATTTGAACTTAAAGCACTTCCAAGGAAATAGTAGCAAACCACAAACCATGATTTTCAACACTATTTATCCAACTTCCTTATAGCCTTTGGTAGCAGAGCTGAGACAACAACGGCGATATTATCGATTACATTTTTCTCATTTCATTCGCAATATCACCACCATCATTACTAATTGGGTTCAACTTACTCTTTAGATATTTCAAATCTATCTTAGAAATACGCAAAAAGTCAAAGCAGACACTCATTAAGAAACACAAGGAGTACATAACAATCGCCTATTCAATCCAGCTAGCATTGCCAATACAGCTGAAACTAATTGTCCTTCCATCACATAAAGTTTATCCCTTTGTGTACTCTTCCATTTGAACTTACGAACATGGACTTCTCTCGTTCTTTTCACCCTACTTTGACTTGTCAAACTACACCTACTCGATCTATAGCAACTATTCACATTCAATTCAATGTTTAGACGCTCCTTATTCCATCCTATAAACGCACAAAAAGTCACCGCGGACAAAAATTTACAAATACGAAGCGAGCACATAACTACTTGTATAAGTGCGCTTACAAATACGAACCTGTATCTGGAGTGCGGCCGAGTTCTGCTGCCGCAACCACAGCCGGCGGTTCCGCTCGAGCCTCGTCTGCTCCAGGAGCTTCTGCCGGTCCCTCTCCTTCGTGCTGCGGCCGCCCAAATCGACTCGCTTCCGCGTAGACGGATCGCCGCTGAAGAACATCCTACCACCGCGATTTCCACCAGGTTTTCCGGAGCAACCGGGATGCTGTGACCTAGAATCGGAGGGATTGAGCGCAGCAAGCGAAGAACGAGGTCGTGGAAAGCCTTTTCCTTTTTGTGTAGGTGTCTTGTCGCTTTTTTCTTTCTCGCCTGCTACTGTAAATGCACCGTCGGTTTAGTAGTCAAAGAGATGTCAAACGGGCCGGGCTTGGGCGCCCGGCCTGGGTCCATCGGGCTTGAAGAGAAACCGGGCCGGGCCGGCTGAGGGGAAATTCTAGGCCCGGTCCAAGCCCTGGCCCTAGGCCCAATTTCTAGGGCCGGGGTTGGGCCGGCCCGGGCCTTTTTTTTTAATTTTTTTTTTAATTTTCTTGTTATTCAATTTTAAATTTCATCCTTAGGCATGTCCAATTTTTAAATTTTAACAAATTTAATTTTTATCATTTTATTTTATTTCATTATATGTAATATTCATATATATGTATGTATGTATAGATATATTTATTTGTCTCTCATTTTATTTTTTGCTATATGTTAAATATTTTCTTACTCTTTTTGGTGATCTTTATTAATAAAATCTGAACACATAACTAGCCGTTATATTGCTGTTGGGGGGGGGGGGGTAAAAGTGAAATTTTGGGGGAATATATCCGTCGGAAGAAAAGGGGGAGAGAAAGGGGGAAAAAACAAAAAATTCAAACAGGTGGGGCCGGAACCGGGCCGGGCCTTGCCCGGGCTTTTCCCCAGATTTTTCGGCCTGGTCCAAGCCCAGGCCCTAAGCCCAATTCCTCCAGGCCAGCCCTGTTCATGAACGGGCCGGGCCGGCCCGGGCTTTTTTCGGGCTAGGTAGGGCCGGACCGCTGGCCACCCGGCCCATTTGACAACTCTATCAAAGACTTACGGTAGGGTGAATTAAAGGAAAATTCGGGAGACAAGTGGAATTTTCGAAAGTGGGAGGGTGAATTACACTTAGGTGTTCTCATCTTACAGTAAAATGCGTTTCAACCTCCTAAATTTGGTGGTTTTACTTTGCACCCCCTAGATGTCGGATGTTATTGATTTTTTTTTTTTGGGGGGGGGGGGGGGGAGGTTGGGTGTTATTGTGAAGGGACTGACTTGTTGGCTTGTCTTTGAGTTATTATTATAGCGAGATGGTAAGAAAGAAAAATCTCAATTATGCAATTTTCTAATTCTTATGGTTTTTTATGAGTAAATCGTTAGTTTAAAATCTCGAACCGATGAACATCCACTTTTTGATTATTTGTTTACAATCTTTTTACTTGTCAAGGTGCCTATAATGTGATATGTTGACTCCAAATGTTGAATTTATTTGGTTTAGTGATCACTAGTTTTTTGGTGCAACGTACCTGTGAGTGCAGTTGATTCTCTGTGCAAAACAAGATTAGTTGCCAACTCTATCTCTTTTTCTTTGGACACGATGGGTACATATCTAAACGCGGCTAGGGTGTAGGTGAAATCTTGGATAGTTCAGGAGACAACGACCACCGCTTGCATGGCACCTAGGTGATTTGTTTTGGTTCATACGATGAGTACGACACATATCAGCCACACACAAGTGTCGTGCATGCTATATCACCCCTGTCTGCGTTATCGTGCGCGCGTGTGAAGTAAAAGTTAGCATTCCATTTGTCCATTAACTTTCTCGAATGGCACTTGTAAATACTGAAGTGAACACGATTAGCAGTCATAGATTTGAATAACCATTGTTTGACGAGTCAAGCTAGGAAAACAACAACATCCAATTGGGTGGGTAATCGATTACCTCGTTCACCGGGACCTATGCACACCGCATACCATACTGGATGCGGGAGCTGAGCCGGTACGCACAATGAATCACTAGTAGCTGGAAGATGCCAGTGTTTATATCTACAAAATCTATCATAGTATTTTGCAATAAAGTCAGTTGAAAAATAAGATCCAAAGAAATGGAAGAATTGTTTGCCCATCTATAACACTTACCTTATTGATTTCCAATTAAACTTGCTCAAATTACTCATGCAAACCGGCATTAAAGTGGGCCTGTCGTTGGAGCAGGTCATAGGCGGCTTTGAGGTATCCGAGCCCAGCCCATGTACTCTATAGTGGGTTTTTTAGATTGGATTTGGGCTTAATAAATGCAAAGATGCAAATTTCCAGTTCAGCCGAAACTATACAACAGGCTGGGCTTTGAGCTGGGTTCGGGCATTAGCCGAACATATGTTGGTACTTTCATTCGTTGATTTTCCAATAAAAATGATGACCAAAATAAAAACGAACAAATAATTACAATAATGTCCTCAAGATAAGAGTGAAATTACAGTTAAAAACATTAAATCTTAAAATATTATAAAATGTGACCAATAATTTAAAAAAACACGTGAGTTGTGTTCATCCGTTATTAATCCGTTTGAAAAGTATGACTCTTTGTTTATGTCATCGAAACGTATTTTTAAACTGACAATACTATCCTTATACGATGTGCAAATGATATATTTTATAATATAATTTTTCTTTTAATTACAAAATCTTTCAAATTTTTTATAAAAAAATCCTAATTTTCATCCTCTCCCTCCCCCCTACGCCGCCGTCCCCCTTCACATTAACTCACGCCGCCGTTGCCCCCTCCCCCCCCCCCCCTCAACCAACTCTGTCGCGGCCTCCTCGTAACCCACACCGTCGCTACTCCTCCCTCAGCCCCACCCCGTTCCTGCTGCCGCCCCAACCCACACTCTCACCGCGCCCCTGCCGTCGCCCAACCAGTTCTCCCACCGCGCAGCAACCAGATCTCCCACAATGGCCTAGCAGACTCTAAAGTTCGCTTCATCGCACACAACTCTCTAATCGACAAAAACTCAATGACGATAGACACATCAACGATTCTCGATAAATCTTCAATCCCAGAGAAATCCAACGGCCGGGGAAGCACCACAGCAGCAGCAGCAGTCTCCCAGGAGCTTTCGACTCTCGTTAGGGCTCCGGCCAAGCGTCATGGCATCACGGTGGAGGTGAAGGCAATGAGCTAGTCGCACACGAAGGACTATTCTAGGGTTTGTAAAGTCTCGTTATGCAGTGGTACAATTGGGAAGGGGGAGGGGTGTGTGTGTGCGTGTGGACTTTAGTGTCCCCGAGCAAAGGTAGGAAGGCTGAGAGGCGGTAGACCTAAACCCAACCAAAAGAAGCACGAAGATTTCACGTTGGCAGCAGGTGGCACCGGCACCGGGCCGCGCATGTGGTGTTGTTGATGGATTGTTATGAAGAGCCATGGGCAAATCGGGAATTTCAATTTTATTTAGGGCAATCAAGTCTTCTCGTTAAAACTGTGTATTTTTATATTCCGTTTGGTCAACGGACATAAGTGTAATTTGTTCAAACTAATGGATAAGCTTATAATTTCACCATAACGTCAAGGACATTGCTGTAATTATCTCTAAGAACAAAAAAACAAATTTAAAAAAAAAAGAAAGAAAAACCAGCCTATTACCTACAATTTCGTAAAGGAAAAGTTTCGGCTGCTATTTCTAGTAAAGCGACAACTAATAATCTTTAAATATCTTTAGTAATTTTTTTTTAGTGAAGCTAAAAGTGCTGCTAAAAATATCACGTAAAATGTTAACAGAAATGTTATGAAATACATTTCGCAACTCTTAATTGTTGCTAGGTATGTAGTAGGTTGTAACTATCTTCCAGGATAGCAACCAAAAATTTTTCCAGTTGTATATGGTAAAACATATGAGCGATTTTCGTGTTAAAATGGTAATCACAAAACAAACTATTAGTTTTGGAGCTCTTTTGACCTTCCAAAACAATAAATCAATACTAAGAGGGCAGTAGTTGACAAATTGAAGTTCTACTTGAAGTAAAGAATATAAAACCTTGGACTTGTGGTAAAAGTAATTCAAAACAGATGCTTGGACTTTCATAAACCCTAATGCCGTAGAAACATCTATAGTGGAAGAACTAAGTGGTAAACGTCCAACCAATTTCTATTGTCAAATCTGGAATACGTTTTGCTGTAAATCAACACTTCAACTTGCACAAAAGACTAAGTTATCTCAAGTTCTTGGCTTCAAAGAAAATGATTATTAACTATGGTTGACTTACTCGATCAGGATTGGCAGATCTTGGCGAGGAACTTAAGGAATTCTTATAATTTTGACATTTAAAGTTATTTTTCCATTGTGACGAGTTTAGGAGTTCCCTTGCTCCGCCTTTTTGACTCAAAATATCATAGTTAAGTCAGGCAATTCACCATTCGCCCCATCTTCAAAAGTTACAAAATGGGCATAATTCTCCTCTCCCGAAACTAATCCTCCAATCTCTAGTAAGACATTAATATCGGGCGAACTAGTTAACGCCTACAAATTAAATAGCTCATTGCACCATACCTCTGACTTTGCATCTCATGCACACGTTCAAACGATCTCAAAACATTGTTCCGATAGTTATCAATTTCAAAACTAATCAACTTATGGAATACTTTTGCAGTCGTGTGGGAATATATTTTTTTTCAAGTTGAAAGCTTCCTTTGTTGACGAGTAACAGCATGTACGGTCAACCACAAGGTGTTTGCGACTTTGTAGACTTGAAAGGGGTTGAAAGTTGTAACCTGATTAATAAGGTCATTCCAAAGGACAAGCGGAGAGACAAAATTGGCTTATGCTGATCAAAGTGGTTGGCTTATAGATACAATGCTTGATCACGGAAGTGCTTGTTTAATCAGCAAAGAGTTTTAAAAGAAGCCAAAGTATGATTAACTGTGGCTTTAAACTTTCTTTTTTGCATGTTTAAAGCAATGCTTTCCAACTTTCTGCTTTCCGAGCAGTATGTGATCAGTGCGTGAGGCTTCAAGATGGCTTAATGAGTATAAACAAATGGTTTTGGAAGGTCATGTGCAAGTCTAATTCAAATCCACCCATCATCATGTTGGGGCTTTAAGCAACCTATTGTCCTCAATGCCATGGATATAAAACAAGAAAGCAATGTCACAGCAATTTGTGTTCTCGGTTTTGGAGGCTTGTTGAGTTCATACTTGACTAACTTGCTTTGTGATCTCCATCTTGTCTCTGTGCATTGTTCTTGGTGCTTGATGCTACCCGGACCTCATAATATATCATAGTTTGGAAAACTAGTTTTTGATATGAATGATTCTTATTGTATCCTCAGGCAGATGCTGTTCATTTGAATAATGTGTGTGTGTGTGTGTGTGTGTGATAACAGCATTAAAGTAGAATTTTGCAAGAATTGCATTTCCTTAGCTATCTAAGACATAATGAAAGATTATGCCTCTTTGAAGTTAGCTACAGGAGAGATACAAGCTCAATTTGATTAGACTTAAAAGGAATAGATTAGTCTGTTTAGCCGACACTAAAGGTTATAGAATTAGACTCCCTAATCAGTACAAAATTCATCTTAACTTTATGCAGGAAATAATGCATGAAGTAAGAATATTTTAAACATGATAAAGTAAGAATCTGAATCTGCAAGAGATCGCTTTACTAAGACGACGCATGTGCCTTCAAATAATCATCGGCCGCAAGGTTTTGATGCATCGCTTTCGGGATACAACACACAGCTGAAACTGTGACTTCACTCATGTATCTATACTAGCAAGTGAAGAAAAAGCGTCACTTGGTACGCTACGTATGCCCAGAAATTTAGGTGCAAAAGGCCACAAAAATGTGAGATATAAAGCTTAATTTGGGACCTCGGAAATGATAGAAAAAGTCCGTACTTATAAATGGGTGAAAAGGTTAAGATTTAACGTAAATAGATTTTTGTGATGAATTCAGTGATAAAAAATAAATTGGGGAAATGAACAAAAGTACGTTAATGACTAAAGTCATGACAGCCCGAATTTGCCAATACGTGAGCGCAATGCCTCGAGAGTGCCCTCGTCATGTATACTCTTTGAAGTTTACTTAAGAAGTTGATTTCAGCAAGTATCTTCAAAGGTACATAAGTATGCCAATACAAGAAACGTTTATTCACTTACATGTAACGAAAAATATTTGCTTTTCACAAGAACTTGCCTTTTCAAAACCTTTTTATTACTTGCAAAAATAATTTTTCTGTTAAAATACTCCGCCCTTACTTTATTTAGAGAGTAGTCACTGAGATTGTAGATCTAGCATGATCAATTTAGAAATATAAAGGGAAAGACCAATTTAGAAAAATGAACATTTTGTTTCTTCCCTATAAAATGTAAGCAACGTAACAAAAATTCAAGACATAACATCAAGTGACAGTGGTCTACATTCTGGTCCAAACCGTGATTACTTTCTTAGTAATAATGATTATTAGGGAATGACACTTGCTTATATTTAATACCAAGCTACTTACCCAGAAAAATATATTTAAATCTTTAAATTGAAAAAGAAAGACTTCCAAATGACACGTCGTTTTACAGCGTGGACTTGATCAAATATGTGCCAATGAATCTGGACCGGAGCCTCTCATTTTCTTAATTTCTTGGTCGTATTTCCTACCATAAAGTCATGTGTTCTTCCATCAATCGCGATCTCAACCCATCGCTTTTCGTCACACTGTTGTTACACATCCATTAATGATAATCCGTTACGAATTTGGTCATGTCGTCATGGTCGTCGTCATCTCGTCGCCCTCGTCGCTATCCTAGCAGCACGCTAAAACTGTATATGGCTGCTTAAGATTACAAAATAAACACACTAACGCCACGTTTGGCCGGTGCACTGTCTGCGAATTGATTGACCGCTTGACAGGGATGTGACAACATTTGAATCATTCGTGCATACAGATTCATGAAACCATAACAAAATATGGTAATGCATAAGTGGGAGCAGTGGAACATTGGTCCCCCCCCTCCCCAAATGTCCAGTTAACCATGTCTGAATCTTTGGATAATTTTATAAAAGATGGCAATCTTTTTGATCCTGTAATTCCGAGTTTTAAACGTAACCTTGGCCGGTTAACCGTGCAATCCTCCTGTATCTTTTTGACATTTTCCTTCCTAACCACAAGACGTCATTGTTGATGGTAATCGAGTACAAGAATGAAGGTGTTGGGTTTTGATTCGCCTGGGGATGCATACTCAGCTCATTTAGGTACGATGTAATTCAAGAGGTTGAAGCGCTTGTGACTTTTGGCAAACAATGCGAGACGTGGAGGATGTACGTCGTTTAGTTTTCTTCTCGAAAACATTCGAGTGATTTGAATCCAACAGAAACGAACCAAAATGCTAAATACGTCTTCCAAACGTTTCCGTCTTTTGTCCTAGTAAAACAACCTCTCCAAACAAAATATTATCCACAAACGCATATTTATTATCTATAGAAGCGGTAGCAGACTTAAACCCTGAGCTTCCACAAAGAAAGGTGGATAAAATTAATGTCAAATTAAAGAACAAAGTTGTTTGGCTTTAATCGTTTACTACAAAAATACTAGGTTAAGCTTATCATGTAATCTGTGCATCGAATACAATAGTGCATTGCTTACGTTACTTGTAATTTGTTCACCAAATACAATAAATGGATATGATTAATTTCAATCGCCGCGTGTTCACCAAAATCTGATATAAGTTAATTCTAATATGTTGTTCACTCGTAATTTATTCACCAAATACGACAGCGCATCGCTTATCCTTAGCGAAAAACTATACCAACTTCCTTTGATCCCGCAATGCACAGTCAGGCTTCTCATCATGGAAAAGCAACTTCTTTTCTGCACACCAACTTCACCATCTGATGGATCCTCAAAATGGGCGCAGCCATCCAAGCTTATCTTCCAGGAGAAAGGTCAGTCACCAACCCAAAAGCCAGTTCTACTAATGCAACCAAACGTGAAGTCCACATCACGGTGGCTGTCAATACGAAACGTGCCAAAGCATCGCACCGCAGCCACAGCGCTACGCGTGGACCGCCACATCACCCCCACCTGACTTGCCCTCTCTCTCTCCTCTCCTCTCCATCAACCGGTGTGAATGGTGATTGAGAAAGATGGCAAAAGGTCCCAAAGTGTCCATTAACAATCAAATCAAGTCATTGTATTAAATTAAGCAAAGCTCATCATGGACCGTGCCTAGTGGTGCAACAACATGCTCCTCCTCAATAAATTAATAACCTTGGTTCTTAATAAAAACAAATTTGCAGACCCTAGTGTAAGAGTTAGAAACCAACATTGTCACGTACACATGAAAATATGGATATATAGAGGGAGCATAAGCATATAGTTTAAGCCTTAAACTTTACTTTAAAACGGGAAGCGTGCGTCTTGGAGATGAGACATAAAATTCTTTGGCAGCTCTTTCATAAAGAAAAAGCATAGGATAAAATTTTAAAATGGTTTTTCCTTGACTTGTGATATTGCTAGAAGTTAGCTAGTTTTCACGTGAGAATGGAATGTGTCTCTTGCAAACTGTTCGTGCATTCTTGTAAAGCTGCCCTTGTACACACAGATCAACACTGAAGTAAAGATCTATCTATGTACTCCTATGTTTATAGTTTTGAATGCCCGTTTGCTTGACTTTCTCTTCATTTTTATTTTAAAAAATATTAGAGAAAAAAGAACGTTTCAAAAGTAAAGAAGAAGAAAAACAAAGTGAATATGTGCATTAACGTTTTTTATACCGTTTGAGAAATTAAAAAAATGATATTCACTTAATTACTATTTTGAAGCACTATGAAAGCGCTTCCATGTTGTTTGAATACAAGTTGTCAACACATGATAATTGCGAGGTAAACTTCAACAATCTAATTGCAAGGAGTTGGCGAGAATTTTAGCGACACTTTCCTAACCAATGGAACTAACCTCATTGCTGATCATGTATAACAATCTTTCTTAAAGTAAATAAGAATCGATCTGTGGACTTAAAACAAGGGGGAAAATACATGAACTGGGGATGTACCAAGTCAAACTGGTAATGGAACTGCAAAGACTTCCTATGCCTACACTTGTGATTATCAAGATATCAGACTCTACTTTAGATTAAGCCACTCCATAATCTCCTTCACACCCAGTGTGTGTGCTGTACATGTATTACTTTTCTCAGCAATGGGATCTAACTAACAGCTTACCATGAAAATTCAATACATACCTAACATATACTCTTATGGAAATACGCGTGGAGGTCAATGAAAATAGTGAGATAGGAACCAAAAAAAAGGAAAATAATAATAACGGTGGCAGCATATGTTTGGGTCAAAGACGCTAAGATATATATACTTAGAGGAAGAAGAGAATATTACTCTAAGATTTACACTACGCTAAAAATGATTAGTGTGGCGACAGGTTTGCTGTACTTGGACATGCAACTTCGCCCATAAAACCCGGCTAACTTTTGACAAAATGATCATCAGGAAAAGCTATGGGGGTCACTCTCATCTCATGGATTCAACTGCGTTCCTTTCAATTTCTTCAGAGAGACTTTATTCCTACAGGGCACAAGTAGCAAATAAGTAAAGTGGGGAATAAATAATTGAGAGCAGAAGCTCTTTCATGAGCATACTTTGGAAATAGGTTTGAGAGTCTAATTTATGTTTGAGAGTAAAGTGGGGAATAAATAAATAATTGGGAGTAAAGTGGGGAATAAATGCAATCGAAAATTATGTTTGAGAGTCTAATTTTTCGGTACCAATATGGAAATAGGTTTATGTAATTGCAACTGGATTTTAGGGCTTTCCTTGCTCTTTCATGAGCATTATGAACTAAAGACGCAATAAGTTGTTCAAGGACACTTCGTCGTTAATATCTTTTAATACGCAGAGAAACAATAAGATTAGATCGTAGAGTTTATAGAGACCGATCTATTTGCCAAAAAATCAGACTCAAAAGCAGTACGTTATTCCAAAAGCCTAAGTTGTGAATGTTTATCAATTTTAAAAGAACTGACATATCATTTACTACAATTATCTTTGAAAGTGAAATGAGAGCTATGAATATCATTTCTTCTACCTATTCTTATTTATCGACCACCTAAGGACCTACTCAAGGCAACAAACCCCTTTAGCAACTAAAGCATCGCTACAAGATCTGGGATCTGAGAGCTTGTGAGAGATTTTTTTTTCTCCACAGTTGATTCAGAACGTAGGTCGGTTGGTCCAACACTTATTAGTCTGTAAAAATTTGATCATTCTTGCTTTTACTTAGAGGAGAATTACATTAAGAATTTGGAAGTTGGTATAGAGTAGACATCAATCGTTTAAGTATTAGTCTAAAGAACTAGATTCTATAAGGTGTAGACTAGCCGGTCCATGTGTCAAATTCTCAATCTTTTCATAATCTAAGTATCCATCAACACCAAGGGACAGGTGAAGTGACATAAGTCTTGAGCAATAATCTCAAGATCTCAAACTCAAATTTTCATATGGGCTAGATAAAAATTATAATTTTGCCATGCCAAAAAAATAAAACGAAAAAGTATCTAACTGTTTGCGCTAAATTGCATTTTACCCCTTATAGTTTGTCTCGATTTTATTTTTAGGACTCTACGATTTCGTACTTAGAAGTATGGAGTTTCATAAGAATGGAAATACTTTTTCAAGTGGACACAGAAATTTTTACACCTGCAACAAAGATTTGTTTGATTTTCATTACTTTTGACAAGTGTGCCCCTTTGAGCAGGTCATTTGGATGGCATGATTAGATGGCCGTTCAAGATATTTAAAAGGAGAGCTGACTTGAGTCCAACTGCTTCATTTTTAAAACGTTAGGGGGTTAATTAAAATTCAGGGCTCGGGGTTCGAAGTGCAAAATCGAGGTAAACCATAAGGGCTTAAATGTAATTTAGCCAATTATTTGGCTGAGCCAACCATATATTCTTATAATAATAGCATGCCATTAAGCAGCTAAAGTACTGAGGATCATAATTATGTTATAAATATACCGTGATCAGAAAATAAAGCTGATTTTTTTTTCTTTATTCTTTGTCAAAGTCGGATTTCTATCGAAACTTATTTTGCCAAAGAGCTTAAAATTACAATGAAAGATGATAACATACCTATGATATAAAGTTTTCATAGCCATAGTTATTAACATTGTATCGTACCTGCCCATAAGGGCCAATACATTTGAAACCGGTACAAGGTGCAACTTATTTCGGACCAATACCATTACCAATTTATACCAACTCATACTCGATGGTACCAGGTACTTGCAGTGTATAACAGCTTTTCAAGTAATAAAAAAAATCATCAGTCTAAATGTTATACTGTCTTTGTTTCTAAAATTTTATGCTTTTCGATAATGTGGTAGCATTATGTAATTAACATGAATTTTAAATTTTAATCATTACAACAGTGCGTAAGTATTCAAATCTTTTAAAGTTCAAAAATTACGATACACTAATTGGTCCTGGTACATACCATTTAAATGGATAATTTGGTGCTCCTCCATTAACGTTTCGATACCCATGGTCATAGCACCCTCTCCCGGTCTGCATTAGGTCAACGTTGTTGTTCCTTCCCGTGTAAAAAGGAAGCTTGTACTCTCAAAGGAATTACGGTACCCCAAAAAAAATGATATTGTCCCATCAGATCATCCTTAGTACTAGTTAATAGGACTTGTCATTTAAGTAAAAAGACACAGACCTTGCCCCATTGCAGTTGCATAACGGGTTACATGACACTTCTCCATTGGCAAGCAGATGCACATGTACTCACTTGGACAGTTCTTTCATCTTACGAGTAGTCAATATGTACTTACCTGAATAGAAGGGGTTTAAAGCGTATAAAACGGGGTGCGCCCACCTTCTTTTTTCCAAGTACTTTCATAAAAAATGCTCCAAAATTACTTACAAATTAATTAAGCTTCTATAACCCTCAAACTAAACCCTAACCCTAGCCCCTAAATAGAGAAATTATGCTTGGATTATAACGAAATTTTTTTCCAATCAAATGATGGGTCCGAACATTGTTGTTGTCGTTGTAGCTAAAGCTACATGAAATGCAAAGCCATACCTGCCCTCCTATACTATACAATTGTCAAAGTGTGGAAGCCAAATAAGATTTGAAGTGGGTGGACGAGAATCAAGCCGAGAGGATTGCAGTGGACAGGGGGTCACAGATTATGGAGTTTAAGCCTTGGAAGAAACAAAGTCATGAGTTATATGGGGTACGTGTAGCTTATCCCTTCGTGTTCTTGTGCATTGCTTTCAGTCCCCTTTTGGGGAGTAAGGGGAATTCCAGTTTTTAGAATCCCTTTTAGAAAAACTTAGAAGAAATCTCTCCACTTTTATTGTATTCTCATTC
The DNA here is from genome assembly GCA_033070095.1 of Escallonia herrerae. NCBI lineage: Eukaryota > Viridiplantae > Streptophyta > Magnoliopsida > Escalloniales > Escalloniaceae > Escallonia > Escallonia herrerae. The sequence goes on along the minus strand of JAVXUP010002527.1, from coordinate 32,020 downwards.
TCATTATTATTCACCCACCACTCAAAATGGTACAATCTTCAACTTTTCTAAGTCATCTTCAAGGTGGATCCACTGGGTTGATTTTTGGTGAATGGAAAGCAGGTTATAGCCAGCAATAATTAGACAAGATTCTTTGGACATAAGAAAAAGCCTAGTTGGGGGGGGGGGGGGGGGGGGGAATAACCAATAAAGATGAAATATGTTACTTCGGATATTCATGATTTGAGTTTCCTTGAGGAGAGGCCGAGAGGTTACAAGTAACTATTATCTTCCGAATCTCTTAAGCCACGTGTATATAGCCTGCGCACCTTGCTCCTGTCTTGAGATGGAGGTGAGCTTAGCACGATTTGCATGCACAAGTTAGTTCGTGACGACTTTATCTTGTAATAAAAACAATGGACCGGAGTGAGGTAGGTTTTAACCCCGATAAATTTGCTTTAATTGCGCAGTTATTTCTAGCTCACATATGAACAATCATGCAGCATTGACAACGATGTCGCTTGGTCCCTCCGATATTCTTTTCTGCACCAATAAAGGATAACAAGAACATAACAAAGAAAAGCACAAATTAATTCAGCAAAAGCAAACAGAAATAGAAAACAGTACTGATAGCTTCAACTTACTATGCAAAGGCAAAGATAGAGAAATGAACTTCTGATGAAAGAAAACTGTACTTGTAGTCGAGTTCACACTTGCTGGGTACCCATCAGCAACAGGAAAGGGCACAGAGAGAGGGCCTGTGTCAGACAGAATTGGTGGGATTTACAAGATGCAACCCAGCTTTGCTTTATGGCATTTGATACTTGGTCACTGAGACAATATCATTATACTAATACACGGAAAACACAAGGTTATAACTACAATTTATAAAGTTATTATACTCCGTAAACATAATAATAATAATAATAGTAGAAGCTTAAACCGGGTAAGTGCATGCATTTGCCATTAAAATTGTCCTTTTGTTGCACATGTGATCGTCATGTCCGGCACATCAATCCCTTTTGAATATACTATTATTGCGTAAAGACAATGTAGGCTTACTTTTTCTGGTTTTTTTTTTTAATTCGTCTAGTGAATTAGATGGCACCCAAGAATGATAATTTTCCTATCATCTTTGTTAAGGAGATTAGAGGGAGCAAAATGTTCGCCTCCCAAACCGTCCAAATATATTCGATGACGAGCCCAAATCGGCTAAAAACTTAAGTCAATTAGACGTCGTCCATCAATCACACACACACACATTAGGATCGTGATCCCTTGCCCTCGCAAGTAACTTAAATAAGTTGCCAAAATGTCCATCCATAGTGGATGAGCGGATCAAATCTAACTTAAAAAAAAAAATTCACCGTCCGCTACATTCTGTCGAGGATGGTGATTTGACCAAAATGCCTTGAAGGTATTTAATGAGTCGAAGTATTCGCAGGCAAATAAGGAGCAGTGTTGTAAATTTTACTATTGACTACATTATGTAGCGGACAACAAATTTTACTTAAAAAAAACAGATTTGACACGTCCATCCCAATGGATGAACGACCAAATGCGTTGAGAACATACTTTCAATTATCTTCGCGAACAACGGATCAATTCCCTACATACATACGCATCTATATATGTAAATGTGTATACGCTGAATTTATTTATCACACTTACTCGATGTAAAGACTAAGTAACTTTACACGTGCGCCTCAACAACCTTTTTCGTTCCAAAATCAGCTTGATTATTAAGAAAAATAAACGAATCATGGTTTTCCCATTTGAAAGCAACACTAGCGTTCTATGTATGTTCGACTTTGTATGCTAAAATGTTTTGGCCGCAGCCTTGAAGGATGATAGCTAGGTGTACTAGAATTATAAATTTTGATTTGATACACACTAGCTGTCCATTTGTCCCCTTGGACCTTTATAGATAGACTACAGAAAGATATACTGCAATTAAGGGTTGGTTTGACAAATTTTTTTTTTTTGTTTTCAGTTTTTAAAGAGCAGTTTAAATTTCTTTTTTTTACAAAAATAAGTGGGTGTTTGATAATCTTTTTTTTAATTTTTTTTTTTTTGGTGTTTGGTAACCCTTTTTATTTTGACTTTTTTTTGGGTGGTTTGTGGTGGCGGTGGCGATGGTGGGACGTAGCGGTGGTCGATGGTGGTGGTGGCCGGCTGTGGCTGGTGGCTACTGGCGATGGTCGCTTGCGGCCGGGGTGGCTGCCGGCAGTCGCCGGCGGCCAAAGGTGGCTGCCGGCAGTCACCGGCGGTGGTCGTCGGCGGCCAGAGGTGGCTGCCGACAGTCTCCGACGGTGGTCGCCGGCGGCCGAAGGTGGCTGCCGGCGGTGGGAGGGTGGTGGTGGTGGTCTAAAAAAAAAATCAGTTTTGAAATTTTTTTTTTTACTCTTCAGTTTAAAAACTGATTTTTTAAATTAGAGAAGGAAAAAAAAATATGGTTACCAAACGCACTTTTTTTTTCCAATTTTTAAAACTGAAAAAAAGAAGAAAAAAAAAATCGCGTCAAACGTGGCCTACGAAAGAGAAAAGAGATTAGGTGACATGCGAGATAAATCTCTCGAAGGCTTTTAGATAAGAAGACATTTTCCCGCCAACTGAGATGTCCTCTGATTAGAGGCTGCTAGCAGCCATTATTGTTTGGGCAAATTGGAAATCAGGGACATTAGTTGTTTCGTTATGTTTCAGATTTCCCAAATACGGAACATGCTTTCGATTACTCTCGGAAGTTGGAAGTGATTTGACATTTTAAATACAACACTCTATCAGAATAAATCTTTTCCCTTTTGTTTACGTGTTACATGACAGAGCAAGTCTTATTGTCAAAATATATCTTTTGTTACCATATCTGATCGTACGATCAGTTGAAAGCAAACATTATGTTAACGAAAATCATTTTTACATCTAAACGAAACCCGGCAGTACGAAGTTCTTAACAATCTATATATATGACAGGGCTCCGGTTTTCAAAAGGGAGGGATGGTTCCGATTTCGTCCCCATTTAATTTGATCAAGTCCCAATTCTTGTTTGATTTTCACCACAGACGGGTTGATGTATCAACAAGGAAAAGAAGCTAGCATCCTATTTTGTTTGTTGGCTCTCGTTGCAAACATAGAGTGGCCGCAAGCTTAAGCCTAGAATAGGTGGCGAAAGCAATTTTTTTGCCACCCGGTGTGCATGGATATTAGAAAGTTATTCACAGATATTTATGACATATAAAGTTTATATATGAACACCGTCACCACCTATTAATGCATCTAATATGAGTTTGTTAACTAGTATTTATCAAAAAGGATACCCGGTGGATATACATCGTTATGCTAAAGAGAAACTTTCTCCGTTTCCATTTATTCTTTTTTTATCTAAAATATATCTCAATTTAATTTCCGGTAATCTTTCTCTTCATCTGCGTACAAAATAAAACCTAATTATCTGCTTTGATGCTCTTGCGGCATATTCCAAGACTTCGACTTGTCCCATTTCCCACCCATTCTATTGCGTTCGAGCAATTCAATGGAATGAGAGTTAATTCTTTAAATCATCTCATGCTACGATCGTAGAGTATGCAACTCAAAATCAATTTTTGCTAGACGTAATGGCCGAGCAAGCTTTCTTAACTGGCGTAAGGACGCCTGCGAATGGCTGGCATTGTGACTAGGTAACTACCGGGGGCTGCGTTTATGTAGCAGAGTAGAGTGGGGGGTGAATGAGCCATTAATTAAGGGTCCTAAAAAGAAATTAAGCAACTACTTTAGTCCACTGGTTCGTTTTCCGAATGGGGCTACATATTGACTATCAGCATGATCTCACTTACTAGAAAAGTACAAATTTTTATTTTATTTTTGTTTATTATTATTATTTTTGAAAATAGTCAAAACTATAATTTATATAACCCGTCGGTATGAGAATTCTAACTCGGGACTTCGAGGTCATACCTCAAGGCCCTTTGTCACTCCACCACCCCTTATTTTTTATTTTTTGAAACTAAACATTTCAAAATACTTAACTTACACCAAACTAATAATCACAATTTGTTTTAGAGTTAGGGTTCAAGTGCCACGGATGACGCCAGTTGCTGCTAAAAATATGATTAGGGACAACAGCTTGGAACAATCACCTCCAAAAAAAAAAAAAAGAAAGTGATCATCAGTGGGTTCCCAAAGCGGAACTCTCTGATGCTTCTAAAGTCAGTGCGAAATAGAAAAAGAATGACAGCCGGTGAAGTATCGAGGGGTGCAGGATATAACTCTAAGTAAGTAGGAAAACATAATGTGTATGTGTGTCGGTGTGTATAGTTGGTTTACATACTTGAGGGAATCCCCGACATGGGTATTGGAACCCTAGTTGAATTAGGAGCGACGATCGGGCCTGATCCTTGAGGATCGAGTTAGAGATCCTTCAGAACACTAATTCCCCCAATAAGGTAAGTTTTAATTTCTTAGTTTACCAAGTTTGACCATGAGGCATAGCTAATATGAATCATATACTGATTGGGAATATAATTTTTGTTATATCAGGATATTTTCAACGGCAAAATGAATCTGTGTGTCACCACAGATAAATTCTCTATGGTGCATAGTAATATGGCAAACGTGCCCTTACTTTGTAGTGCATAGTAATATGACAAACGTGCCCTTACTCAATCTGACCACTGCTTCAATCACCACCGGCGCCAAAATAGTCTACAATCGGACCACCGCTGCCGCCAAAGGGCTGTCGCAAGTTCTTAGTCCAACCACCGCCGTCATCAAAGGATCACTGTAGCTCTTCATTTCCACTGCTGCCACCATCGTGGGTCTTCGGTTGAACAGTTTTCGCCAAGGGAACTCTTCCTCCGACCACCATCTCTGCCGCTGTAAAGAGTCTTCAATCGGGTCACCACCTGTGCAAAAGAGTCTTCAAACCTGTCATTGTTGCTGCATTCCTCGGAGTAATAATACAAGAAAAGAAAAAATCACAGAGAATATGGGTGTGTATATGTGTGGGTGCATGGCTGTAGTTGCAATCAGGTAAATCTCAAGCTTATACTGGGCTCAGGCAAATGCCACCGTCCAAACGATGTGTGGCCGGAAGAAAGTGCAAATTTAGGTTAGGAACTATATTTCCGTAATTGCCCTTTTCTCTAGCCCATGTCACCTTACTAAGTAAGGGCATGTTTGTCATATTACTATGCACCACAGAGAATTTATTTGTGGTGACACATAGATTCACTTTGCCCTATTTTCAAACCATCTTACACGTTAATCTAAATTAAGTCTCCTTCCCAAACAATCTTAAGAGCGCACTTTCTAAATTCAACCTTGTACATTCTGGAAGGAAAGTCACGGAAGAGAGTAGATATCCTCAACAACAGAGCCAAGTCCTTGAGTTAGTAAATTAACAAATCCAGAGACACTGTAAGCGAGAATTGTATCATTGTTACAAGCGCAAGCTAAAGTTAGCAGATATCATCAATATACATCTTCTATCCCGATAGCCATGGCAGGAGGTTCCCTACTCTGCTTTGCTGCAAAGCTCACTAACAATGACACTTTGTGGCTTGAACATTAAACAACGACATGCTTTGTGTGATAAATGCGAAACTGCTAGTACTAGACATAGCATGGCATAAGCCTACACATATGGTGTGAGTTATAGGATGGCAAAATGGTCCTCTCTATGCAAATGGTTCGAGTACTCACTGCTAGTACTGCAGTAGTAAACACTGAAGCCTATAACTCTAACTGAACTCGTGTTACTGTCAACCACCAGAATGTACTGTCCTTCTGGAATAGGTGGCAAAGGTAATTTCTACTCTGCAAGTTTTTTTCTGGGAATTTAACATCTCCGGATTGAACTTCCATGAACATAAAATAGATGAATACGTATATCCAAAATATGGGTAGCTAATGTATAGTTTTTTTCCTTCAAACCCTGGTTGGAGCAACTCTTTCAACCTTCCTTTTTAGCGAAAAAAGTGTCACAAAAGATTATAGTGGCACTACTCCTGCTAACACTTTGATGATGACTATTGCAACATTATTAGCTACAATTTGTAGTTGAAGGTGCCGTCTGAACTAAACCCAATAAGTTTTAGCGGCAAGTTCTCAACTCGTCACAGAGAGGAGTTTGGAGAATAAAGGCTGTTCTACCCAATACGTTTTAGAGGCGAGTTCTCAAAACAACTTTTTGTTTGGTTTATCAATTTGGAGTTTATAATCCTTAATTCTGAAATTAAGTAAAAGAAGTCTAAAATAATTTTAAAAAATGTAGTAAGTAGCATTTTAAAAACATGAGTGTCATCATTTATGAGGATATATGCATATATCAGATTGAGTAAGTTAAACTTTGATGATATATGTGCAACGAGTGGATAAATAGTATCTTAAATTTGACGTTTTCAAAAAGAGAACTAAAGAATAAAACAACCGAACAAAAAAAAAGGTCGAATTTCAAGAAAATAAAAAGAGAAATAAAGAGAAAAGAGTATTTAAGAAAGTCAAAATATTCCATGGGAACTTTAAAAGAAGAAATCTTACCAATGAACTTTTGAAACATAGGAAGTAAAATTGACAACTTGCTTGGAGAGAGAGAGAGGAGAGAAAACCATTTCCACAGGACTGCAGTTTCAATCCTCTCATCTCACTGGCAAACACAGAGAGAAGGAGGAGGAAAATAGGCCAATTGAAGTCAAAGTGTCAAACTTCAAAGCCGCTTGCTCACCATTATAGCCAACAAGCTTTAAAGTAAGCTAATTAACTATTGACATAAATCCCAAGTTATTCCCATTGCGGCTCTTTGTTCTACTTGCAAATTCTCCCACATGCCACCCTTTTTCCAAAAGCCCATCTCTATATAAAGCCTCGTCTTCCCTATCCTCATGTACTAGTCCATCTCTCTCTCTCTCTCTCTCTCTCTCTCTCTCTCTCATCTCTCACTCTCCCCCCCCCCCCCCCCCCGCCAACAGAACCCTCGTGTCAATCAATCAAGGACCCTTTTTTGTGTCAATCAATCAGCCTCTCCGCATATGGAAATGGATCATGTGAGAGGCAACAGTATGAGAAATGGTCACCTCCACGGCTCTGCGGCCTTGCAGTTGCAAAGTGAGGATCAGGAGGAGTTGGAGGAGCTGAGAAGAGGCCCGTGGACCGGGGAGGAAGACTTTGCGCTCAACAATTACATCGTCCACCACGGGGAAGGTCGCTGGAACTCTCTCGCCCGTTGCGCAGGTACGAACGATCATACACGACTTGAAAGAATGTTGTCGAGATACGATACAGACGTGCATAACTTTACTACGTGCATCGTCAAATTTGTACGCTATTGCTGCGGTCTTCGTACAGTATATCAACTTGAATTATTGAAGTTTTGAGCAGCATGGTAGCGAAAACTTGTACTTTTTCTTAAATGGTTTGCTGATTGAAATGGGTTTGTCTCTGATGAATTGTCCAAAAGGGTATGAAAAGATACGCTGAATCAAAGCTTCAATTTCCATGAAATTGAAAGCTGGTTATGATCAGAGATGATGCATCTTTAGCTAGGCATAGACTTTTTGTGTAAAAAAAATGGAAACGCATAAGACGTACACCAAAAAGTTAAAGAGAGATAATCCGCTCATTCCATATATATTGAGTTCCCATAAGAAACGTGCCATCATAAAGCACTTTACCAAATTTTTCTCCACATTTTATGAACCAAAATTCATGTGCAATACCAGGTCTGAAGAGAACTGGGAAGAGCTGCAGATTGAGATGGCTAAACTATTTACGCCCTGATGTTCGACGTGGAAATATCACTCTTGAAGAACAACTCATGATTCTTGAGCTTCATTCTCGTTGGGGCAACCGGTATGTTCATTTCCTAGTCCATTTTCCCTTTTTTTAATTTAATTCCTTGCCTTCAGTGCATGTATAAATATACAAGTGGTTGTTACACCGCGAAGATTTTAAGGGACGCCTTAGAGAACTTATCGATGAACGTAATTGCAGGTGGTCGAAGATCGCTCAGCACTTGCCCGGAAGAACAGACAACGAAATCAAGAATTACTGGAGAACGCGTGTCCAGAAACATGCTAAGCAACTTAAATGCGACGTGAACAGCAAGCAATTCAAGGACACCATGCGCTACCTATGGATGCCAAGGTTGGTCGAGAGGATTCAGGCGGCCGCAAACACCACCACTGGAGCTTCCTCCTCCTCCACCACCACCACCAACAACAACTCCGCCATCAACAACATGGGTATTGCTTCTGCAGGCCAAGTGGTACTGCCACAAGCCAATGCAAATGGCAACCTCGGTGGCGTCCAAATAAACCCTAGCTTCACGCCGGAGAATTCAAGCACGGGGGCCTCGTCGGACTCGTTCGGAAGATCACAACTCTCCCCAGTCTCAGAACTTACAGATTGTTACAATTATTCGGCTGTTAATCAGAACCAAAACCTGGACTATCTGCAGCCTAATTACCAGCAGCTTGGAAGCTTTACAGAATCCCTAATCAGTCCCTCTGGTTACTTTAACCAGGGTTTGGATTTCCAACCCATGGAGCAAACCAACCCGTGGTTGGACGGTGGGGACGCATCGGACAATTTGTGGAATGTTGAGGACATCTGGTTCTTACAGCAGCAATTCAACAATAACATTTGAAAGAACAAACTAGGTTGATTTTTAGGATACAATTAGAAATTGTGGGGGTTATACGCTTTAATTGTTTTGTGGGTGGGGGTTAGTTGTAATCTGAGGCTTGATAATCTTATTCTTTCATATTGACTTTCATGTATATCTTCCCTTCCAAGAGAAAGATAATGCAACACTTCCCGTTCTCTTAAATGGACTCATTTGTTGTTATAAGGAGTCGTACACTTTTCTTAATTGCAGGTCAAGTTGTAAACAAAATTTTCTCTTCACATAATTCTTGAAAATTGATATATGCGCTCTACCCATGTGACTAAAATCTTATATGGTAGCAATGCTTGGGACACTGTTAGGGGAAGGAATGGGGCCCAAATGGAAAAAGCAGAACTCAGACATCATTTTTTAATTTTTGGGTGCTCTAAACTAATATTGATAATCACCTCGCATACTCTCTTAGACCTTATTAAAGTCGTACTTTTGAGAAGTACGCTTAGACCATATCTGTTTCTCTACACGTCACTCGAAACCAGACATTGGACGAGGAGAACGAGCATTTGTAATGAGTAAACGAAACGCTTGGTGTTAGTGTGCTAGATTAATACTATAATGTAGTGTTAAGGGGTGCATAATTGGTTCCACTAACTTTTACTTAGATGTCATTTTGTTACTTGCTTATTATAATCTTTTAATAGTGTTTCGCAATAGGGGAATATATGAAACCTAGTCCATGGGGCCTGAACCAGAAGTAAAGAACCTAATGACCTTCGTCCTACTTCTAGATTAAGGAAAAAAGTGTGGCACAAGAGGGGTTTTGAAGACGTGGCATTTTCTGAATCCACATCCAACCTTAATCATTGTAAATAAAAATAAATAAAGTCGTTGATTCAACGATCTTATCATGTTTGTGAAAAGAATATGTCACGAGAGTGGCCAGTGAGGTCATATCGGGGAACTTTGACGGTGCCGATTGTTGCATCAACATTCCCTGTTTGCCGTCGTACGGACAAGAGAGTTGGAATCCTTGTAAACCATCTTAGTGGGCAATTTTGTTTTTCCCTTTTGTTGAGAAAATGGTACTTTCTTACCCAGAGATGGTAAAACTTTCTATAGTTAGTCAAATCGATCACTTGTTTGTCAAGCGAAACTAAAGGGGGAGTGCTATGGTAAGTAGCCAAGAGAGGACCAAAGAAATAACGCAAGCAGTAATAATGACAATAGTTAAAGGAAGTCGACATTAACGAAAAAGAACGGCGCCAGAAATTGCTATCGCAAGTCTAAAATACAAAGAGTCGCCACGAGATTCCAATCATACACACAAGATGTAACGAAATTCATTGTCTTTTTAATGTTGTGACACCTTAAATTATCACCAATATAAAATTAAGTTGGCATACAAAACTGAAGAACTTACGACTTTCTCAAAAAATCTAGCCTTCTCTTGTTGAATACAAGAAACACCAAGTCAAACACAAACATGGAGTGAGCTGGGAGTAGGTGAGAGATCATAGAGCTTGCAAATTGTGCCGCTTCTAAATTGATTTAATGGGAGTAAATCAATACTCTCTTGGTTCAGTTTTATTTGATCACATTTGACTTGCATGTGCCGATTCTAAATTGATTTAATGGGAGTAAATCAATACTCTCTTGGTTCAGTTTTATTTGATCACATTTGACTTGCACGCTTATTTAGAATACTAGTTATATTTTATGAGATTCTTATTCTATTTCGAGAGAGAGGGAAGGAAGAAAGTGAGTCGAGAGAGAGAAAAACGAGTTCGTGGATAATTAAATATAAAAAGGGTATTAAAATAAAAAAACGTGAGAAGGATAAACGTAAAAAAAAATACTTATATAATTTTTTTTATTCAAGAAGTAATTAATTTTTTTAAAAATAATTTAAAAAATATGATCAATTAATTAAAATCGAAAACATTATCTTTCATTCGGAATACTAGATTCCGAGGAAGGACAACATGAAGGAAGTTGACACGTAATGTGAATGAAATGAAACGTGACGGAGTACAACATATGCCGACGGAGAGAGAGAGTGAGAGAAGGATGAGAGAGAGAAACATGTGATTGGTGCAAACATATGCATATCAGCGTAGGCCGCGTGCCATAAAGAGAAGCCACGAAAGGTGGTCCCAAGAGAGAGGGAAGTCCCGAAGATTATCCACGTGTGTCTTATAAAAGAGATACCCGGGCTGCGTGGTTAGGTTTCCTAGACTGAAGCACTCACAGCCGCAACCCTTGAAACAACAAAAATGACCACCTTTTATTCAAAGCCCTTCACAATACTAAATTGTCTAAATACTATGTACACAGTCACAAAGCTCTACGCTCCAATGTCCGGATTAGTTGTGCAAAAAAAAAAGTTTACTTTGGGTTTGGTGCGGCGAACAGTGCCTAGTTATTTGATTATTACTGATAGAAACTTAAATTTAATAGTTAAATCTGTCTTAATTCTATCTTCTCAAATGTTGCCGATCAGATGTCAAAGTGACCACACTCGCTTCCAGCAAATTCGTCACAATAACCCTTTCACGGAACCATCCACCAACTCTCTACGATGTTAACCACCACCACCAGAGCCACCCCACCAGCCGCCACGTACAATTGCATGAGATCTACAACACCGTGGCAACGGCCGAAGCTACCCAATAGCAGCTACCAGGCCAAAATAAGCATTGTGACTGTTAAAACCACAATCGTTTGCAACTAGCGCCAACTCCATCTTACGCATTTTTACGGTCTCCGTCATTATTTGCTATCAGATACCGATCTCTAATATCAATAACCCAAATTTGGAAATCGTGCAGGTCGTGATTGGCTCAATGTCAAGAGTGGTGGGCGATGGTGAGTTACAGTGTTTTTCGACTTTGGTAGCTCCAATTAGCGAAGTCTCATCAATGGTGGTCGTTGGGGTTGAGGATCAACATGGGAGGAGAGAATACATGGCAACTTGATGGTAGTAGGTGGAGGTGGGTTGGGTGGTGGGCAAATGTGGATGCCAAGTAGATTTTTCATGTATATTTTTCAATTCGCTCTCTCAAATTAAACAAACGTTACAAAAATTAAGCACCAATTGAGAAGTCCAAGGTATTTAGCGCAAATAACCCAACAGTACGAGTTTTTTTACGCAATTAATCCTTCTTGGTTCCGCACGATTTTTATCAAAAAGGAAAAAGGTTTAGAAATGTTCATTTGTTGTTGTTTTTCTTTTTCTTTTTCCGTTGTGTGACGTGAAAGTCGGTCCATAATACTATATTATGTTAAATTTTAATATATACTTATTTTTTATTTATTACGTCTGTATGGCGTCAAAGAATTTCTATTCTAGACTGTCATCAAAATATAGGTAACATCTTGTGATTTTAATTACGCTCGTGTGAGGAGAGCGCAACTCAGATACAGTGGCGAAGTGTTGTTTTTGTCGAGGCAATTGTTACCATGATTGTCGGGAAGTTGTTCTCTTACCAGTAAGAAAAAAAGATTGCGTCAAAAGAGTATTTATATTGTTAAAACGGGTTGTACCAACAACAAGACAGATCAACTAAGGAATTTTGCGCAATATATTCATCATGATTATTAAAAAATAACAAGCTATTTAATTTTAATCACTTTTTAAGATTCAAAATCAACTGATTTGTTATTTTCTCTGTGATCTAGTGTGAACAAATACTACTCCGTATTAGACAGAATCGCTGAAATTCACAAGTTACGAATATATGGAATACAATTTCTCAACGAGAGTATGATTTCACGGAGAACCTACAAAACCCCCCTTTCCACCCCGAGAGACTTCTTTTCTTGAATTGACACCATTTGGAATGCTTGACTTTATCCTTGCCATGTTTGACTCTCTCTCTCTCTCTCTCTCTCTCTCTCTCTCTCTCACACACACACACACACACACACACAAACTTTTAAAGTTTTCTTCAACCGTGGGAACCTCAGGAATGATCAGATCTCCTACCTAGGAAGTCCAGGTCCAAAACCACATGCCTGACTAACCTCCTCAAAAAGTGACCACACTTGCACCCACATCGCATCAATGACTCAATGCTCTCCTAACAATTGGCTAACGCAGCGGGTTGACTGGGCCTAAGTCCAAAGAGTTCATTTCATCTATCGTCATGTGTGTAACCTTTTGAGTGCTATGTAAATGATGGGCCCCACGCTTAGATGTGACCCCACTTAAGTCTAGAACATTTTAAGTACTTCGTCTGTTCAGCATAATTTGATCAATTTTTTTGCTTACATATTACGGATTTAAGCGATATTTTATATTTTTTGTTCTACTTTCTAGACTGAGGGGTGCAAAGAAAGTGGGCGAAAATAGGTCAGTGGAGTGTTAAATGTGGAGAGAGAAATGAATAAAAAACTGTAAGAAAGTAGGACATGAAAGAGAAAATGAGTTGATATAGAGTTAAATGTTGAGAGATAAATAGAATAAAAAAAATATAAAAAGATAAATATATAAAATTACTTAAAGAATTTTTAATAATTTGAACAGTGACAATTTTTATAGGATGACCAAAAAAAAAAATATGATCAACTTTTATAGGACGGAGGGAGTATTAGTTAAGTGTCCTCCTACCGTTGTCAAATCAAGTGTTCGTTTCATTGAAAGCAATGGACATTGTGCAAGGATAATTTGATTATTTTGTGGTACAAACACTACAAGGAAAAGGGTTTTTAGCGACGGACTTTTAGCGACTGAACTACTTTTCTCGCTAAAGGTGATTTCAACGACGGAATTTTCGTGGGTAAAAATGTTGTCCAAAAAAATATTTTACCGATAGATTATTTCGTCGGTAAAAATATTGCCGACGGTCTTTTAGCTACTAAATATTTTTAGGGAATTTTATAATTTTCGATAATTTTTTAAAAATTTTTAAGCAACGAAATGATACCATCGCTAAAAATATCCGTCTGTTAAAATATTTTTAACAGACGGACCTTTAGCGACGGGATAATTCTGTCGCTAAAAGTTCTTTAATACACTCAGATTTTTCTCTCTCTCTCTCTCCATGTTTCTCTCTATGTCCCTCGTTTCTCTCTATCGGCATTCTCAACTCCTGCGATCCCCCTCACGACGACCCACCTCCACAACGTTCCTCCCCACCACCACGCCGGCGAAAGGCCCCCGCCTCCGTCCCTCCCCACCAACCCCCGACGCCGGCGACAAGCCCGCGCCACTCACCACACCGCCCTTCCCTCTCCCCTCACATCTGTCGTCCCCATAGCCACCTCGCCGCCCTGCAGCTACCCCACTACTGCCACAGCCACCTCACGGTCGCACCACTATCGCCTCAGTTCCTCCCCCTCTGCCGCACCACCACCCTCTATCGCCTTTTGCGTGCCACTGCCGCTGCCTTTCGTGCCCCATTGTAGTCGTCCGCCTCACACCACCACTGCCGGAACTCTCTTTTTTTCCAGGTTAGAAATTATTTATCATATTGAATCTGTTCAAATATGCTAGAAATTATAGTATGCTAGAAATTATTTATCGCATTAAATTTATTGTAATAATGTAATTGTATTTAATCTGTTGTAATGTAATTGTATTTGATTTGTTATAATGTAATTGAACCTTAAATTCAATGCCCTAATCCAATCGAACCCTAAATTGAACTAATTGAACCCCCTAATTGATATGCGAAATTGAATGCCCCAATTCAACCGAACCCTAAATTGAACTAATAGAATCCAATCGAACCCTAAATTGAAGTAATTGAATGCCTTAATCCAAACGAACCCTAAATTAAACTAATTGAACCCTAAATTAAATGTCCTAATCCAACCGAACCCTAAATTGAACTTATTGAACTCCCTAATTGAATGCCCCAATTCAACCGACCACTAAATTGAACTAATAGAACTCCTAATTGAACCCTAAACTCTTAAATTGAATGCCCTAATCGAATCGAACCCTAAATTAAACTAATTGAACCCCTAATTGAATCCTAAATTGAATGCCCTAATCCAATTGAACTAATTGAACCCCCTAATTGAACCGTAAATTGAATGCCCCAATTGAACTGAACCCTAAATTGAACTAGGACTACCCTAAATTGAAGTAACTGAACCCCTTAATTGAACCCTAAATTAATTGTCCTAATCGAATCGAACCCTAAATTGAAATAATTCAAGCGCATCGGATATGTGCATTTTGAACAATTTTTTTCCATTTGAACATTGATCATTTGTTTGATAATTTTAGGTTGTTAATTGTGCATTTGAGAATTATGATTATTGATCGGTGATTTTAGATTGTTAATTGATGATTTTAGGTTATTAGCTGTGCATTTGAAGTAATTGAGATTAATAATTGATGATTTTAGGTTGTTAATTTATGATTATAGATTGTTAATCGTGCATTGAGCATTTGAGATATTGAGATTGTTGACGGAGGATGGGACCCAATTGGATTGAATGTGTGATTTTTATTAATTTTTATTGCTTTGAGCATTTGAGATATTGAGATTGTTGACGGAGGATGGGACCCAATTGGAAGATACCTGTTAGTTAGCAGAGACACGGACACCACGTCTGATCGACGGTGTCCGACATTTAAAAAATAAATCAATGTATGACGATGTGTCTGGAGGTGCGTGTCCTGAGGCGTCGGTATGTGTCGGACACGTGTCGGACACGTGTTCGGAGGCCTAGGACACGTGTCCGTAGGTGTCGTACGTGTCCGGAAGTGTCAGACACGTATTAAACACCATATCGACACCCCTATATGAGGTGTCGGATGTTGACTGTGCATTCAATTTAGGTTAATTAGGTTAACGTGACGTTTTAGCATGCACCCGCTAAAATCTCATCGTGGTTCCAGTACTGGCTATAATTAGCTATAATTAATCCTGATTATAATATTTTAATAAATCAATTAACCCTAATTAGCTCTAACGAGCCTACTTAGTCTTAATTAACCTTAAGAAATCAATAAAAATCAAATTAGTTGTAATTATCGTTAGCCTAGTTAGTCGTAATTAGCATTAACATAACCCAATTAAGCCTAATTAGCCCTAATTAGGACTAATCAACACTACTCGGCACAATTAAACCCTAATTAGGACTAAATAACCCTAATTAGTCCTAATCAACCCTCATTAGCTGTAATTATCCAAAACAACTACTCATTAACAAAAATTAGCCCAAACATAACTCAGTTAAGCCTAATTAGCCCTAATTAGGACTAATCAACACTGCTCGGCACAATTATACCCTAATTAGGACTAAATAACCCTAATTAGTCCTAATCAACCCTAATTAGCTATAATTATCCGAAACAACTCCCCATTAATAATAATTAGCCCTAACATAACCTAATTAAGCCTAATTAGTCATAATTAGGACTAAGCAGCATTACTCGGCACAATTAAACCCTAATTAGGACTAAATAACCCTAATCAGTCCTAGTCAATCCTAATTAGATACAATTATCCGAAACTACTCCTCATTAAAAATAATTAGCCCTAACATAACCCAATTAAGCCTAATGGAGGTGCTAATTAGGACTAATCAGCACTACTCGGCACAATTAAACCCTAATTAGGATTGAATAACTCTAATTAGTCCTAATCAACCCTAATTAGATATAATTAGCTCAAGGTACTCCTCATTAACACTAATTAGCCCTAACATATCTTAATAAATCCTAATTAGATTAACTTTTTCCCATAACGCTAAACCCTGAACCTTGATACTCATAATTAACCCTAATAACCCAGTTAGCCCTAATTAGTCCTTATACATCCCATAATCACTCCATATTGCCCAGAGATAGTTCAATTACTCGTTGTTTACAAACCCTGCCTTCTTTATATTAGTTGTTGTTTTGAGAAGTCCATTGGCAATGAGATGATTCAACTCGTTGCCAACGAATTCTATTTAAAGTGGAATTGGTAACATATACAATGATCTTTATGCAATTTTGATATTTTGGAAAGATTCTTGTATATGTTATCAATTTCTGAACGCATGCATGCATAAAAACCCTTAGTTCCCGTTCAAAGGTACTCATTACAAAGTAATGCTTTGTAATGAGCCTTTGGATGTCCAGTTTGGACAATTTGGAAAAGTTAGGTGTTTATAAAACAGTGTTTCGACTCATGCTTTGTGTTCTATGTCGTGGATATTTGGTACACGTTCTCATGTGTTTCTCCGGGTGCATACAGATCTAGTGTTCTAACATCAGTCAAACCTTGCAAGGCAAGGTTAGATGAATGTTAGAACACCTAATCGATGTCGTGTACTTGAAGAAATGCGGGGAAGTGCTGTCGAATTTTCCAGCAGACATATGACTAAGCATGAGTTCTTCACTATTTTATAAACATGTGCTTTTCTGAATGGGATAGGACCACTACCTATTATAGAATGGAGGAGAAATATATAGACATGTTGTCACATTCATGCATTCATATTTACATCGACCCTGCCTAATGACTGGTCCTAATTTACAGCAGGCGTTATGTCGGTCGATCGAAGTTGGATGAAAAGGAAGAACGCTGATGATTTTGAGTGTCGCGTTGACGAATTTCTCGACTTCGCTTACGCGCATCCTGCACATGTTGACCTTGATAAGATAAGGTGTATGTGCGGTAGATGTGAGTTGTTGCATTGGAGAAAAAGAATTGAAGTAAAATGGCATCTTCGTCGGTACGATTTATGGGATACACAAGGTGGAGAAACGATAGTATTGTCCTCTAACCCAGCTAGTCAAACTGAAGTTAGGGAGGAGGCACGGTATGATTACCGAGATATGATTATGGATGCTGGGTATGCTAATGTTAACTGGGGTAACAATGGTGGTGACGACGGTCCCCAACCGCCGAACGAGGGAGCTCATCAGTTTTATGAGTTGTTAAGAGCTGCGGAAGAGCCGCTGTGGGATGGAGCTCCGAAACACACATGACTGTCTGCGGTTAGTAGGTTATTACAGTTGAAATCAGACCACGGACTGAGTGAGAAAAGTTTTAACGAGTTTGTTACTTTAATCAAAGAAATTCTGCCCGAAAGTGAAAAGCTACCGCCGTCGTACTATGACGCGAAGAAGATGATGAGGAAACTTAGGTTGAGCTATGAGCAGATAGATGCGTGCAATAACGATTGTGTATTGTTCTGGAAAGAGAATAAGGATTTGTCACGATGTCCAGTATGTGATCATTCGAGGTACAAACCGGACAAAGAGAAGAAGAAAAACATTGCATGGAAGATATTACGATATTTCCCGGTCACACCACGGCTTCAGAGAATGTACTACTCCTCTAATATGGCTGAACATATGAGGGCTCACCGTGAGACTCGTAGCAACGATGCCGATGTGCTGACACACCCAGCTGATGGAAAGGCGTGGAAGGAGTTTGACCGCAGGCATCCAGTCTTTGCTCAGGAAGTTCGACATGTTAGACTTGGTCTGGCAACCGATGGGTTCAATCCTTTCGGTCAGTCTACCACGCCTTACTCTTGTTGGCCAGTTATTATTGTCCCGTACAACCTTCCACCAGGCATGTGCCTGAAGAAGCCGTACATGTTCTTGTCGTTGCTTATTCCGGGGCCGAATAGTCTCGGCAAGGACATAGATGTGTATTTAAGGTCGTTGATTGATGAGTTAAAACAGTTATGGAATCATGGAGTCGAAACATATGATGTATCCCTTAAACATAATTTTCAGATGAGGGCTGCTTTGATGTGGACTATACATGATTTTCCTGCATTTGGAATGACGTGTGGCTGGAGCACACATGGGAAGCTAGCATGCCCTGCTTGTATGGGCGTGAACCCCGGTCACACGTTAAAGCACGGCGGAAAGCCCCCGTGGTTCGAATGTCACCGTAAGCTTTTGCCACCGGGCCATCAGTTTCATAGGTAGAAGGATAAATTTGACGGGTCAGTCGAGCGTGAGGTTGTCACACTGGACTACCCATCTGGTGAAGAAGTGCTCTCACACCTGGAGGCACTTGATACTGACATACCACACGGCAAGGGTGTGCCAGATCAGAAGATTCCAGGGTATGGGAAAGAGCACAATTGGAGAAAATTTTGTATCTTCTGGGAGTTAGCCTATTGGAGGACGCTCGTTATCCGAAACAACATGGATGTGATGCATATTGAAAAGAATGTTTTTGATAATGTGTTCAACACAGTGATGAATGTCAAAGACAAATCGAAAGATCGGTGGGCTGCGGATCGGTGGGCTGCGGATGAATGTCAAAGACAAATGTCTCCGACTGATGAATGTCAAAGACAAATCGAAAGATCGGTGGGCTGATGAATGTCAAAGACAAATCGAATGTCTCCGACTGTATGGGGGGATATGATAGATCGGTGGGCTGCGGATCCAGGCTGGGATGCCAAGAGTAAAAAGGGGGCTGAGAACAGACAGAACAGAGATCTGATGCATACGGGGGGTCGGTGCCACACGACATTGTCCAACACATGAATGCGGTCCAGAACCCAGATTTGGAGCAGAATAAGGTCGTAACTCTGACGTATAACCAGACATACGTGCGGAAGAAGGACAAGGAGGAGGCGCGCCGGGCCGGCGACTATGTTTCAGATATTGCCCTGCGGATCGATGTAACTCGATGTGTTTAATTAAGTTGCTAATTTTTCTTACTATAATCAATGTCTGTTGCGTTAATTAATGCCCTAACATATCTTTAAATCACTGTTTTTGCACGGCTCGTATGAACAGCTTAGGGAGGGGTACATGTGCGAGTACTGGGGCGTTGAAGTGATGGCTGGATACGCCAGAGGTCGTCAATCGGTCGAAAGGCCGCATACGCGGCCTGCCTAGCACGACTGTTAGTGCCGTGATAGGAGCGTCCTCACCCCCCGCTACCCCTACACAGACATCGACTCCTCAGCATCCATTGGACGAGGAGGAGATCCAGCGCATTGCTACGATGGTGTTGAGGCTGATCAAGGAGCAGGATCAGTAGGGTACCGCTGCCGGACATGTCGAGCCGGCCCCGGATCAGCAGGATCCAGATCCAGGACTCGACAACCCTTGATGAACCCCTTCCCGTGCCCAATCGCAGCTTGTCCCCCCTCCCCCCGCCCGGTCGCAGCTTGTCCCCCCTCCCCCCGCCCGGTCCCAGCTTGTCCCCCCGCCCGGCTTGTACATCATGATTATTTTTTATAATTGATTGTATATATTTCTTTATGTATTGATTATTGTGCGTTGTTGAGAATTCTGTACTGATTATTGTGTATTGCTGAGAATTGTGTATTGATTATTGTGCATTGTTGAGAATTGAAATTTTCATTACAGGTCTGGGTAATAGAAAAATAAAAAAAAATTAAAAAACTTTTGACTTTTGGCGACGGATTAATTCTGTCGCCAAAAGTCTTTCTTGTACTAACTTTCCGTCGCTAAATAAGACTTTTGGCGACAGAATATTCCATCGCCAAAAGTCTTATTTAGCGACGGAACATTCCGTCGCCAAAACATTATTCTGTCGCTAAATTCACAAAACAGAAAATAAATTAAAATACGTAAAATATAATTAGCGACGGAATATCCGTCTCTAATTAATAAATAAATCCGTCACAAAAAAGTGCGATATTAGACAACGGATTTGAAAATTCCGTCGCCAAGCTTTTAATAACGGGCTTTTATACTAGAGACTTTTAGCGATGGTATATCCGTCGCTAAAACTTTTAGAGACGGATTTTGAGCTTTTTGCAACGGATTTTCCCGTCGCTAAAAGCCTTTTTCTTGTTGTGAAAGCGTATGGTATCAAATCAACTTTAATTGAGAGTTAAAATGGCGTAAGAAGGGTTTGACTTTTCTTTAAACATTCCATCTAGCGGATCAGATACGTAATAAGGTGTACAAAATTGTATATAATTCGAGACTAATTGCATCCACTATAACTTACAAATTATATGCACTAGTAGAATATAGGTTACTAGTAACAATAGAATTTGTCACAATAAAGTGAAGCCGGTGTTAAACGGACGTGATTTGGATTGATTTAGAAATACATGCTATGTATATGGTTATTTTTTGTTTTTTTATAAATATACAAAATCTATTTTATCGTACTAAAAATATGAAAGTCAACATATCTGATCTCAAAGATTACAGTTTCACCAAGTAAAAGTCGACATAAAAAATTTAAAAATTAATAAACAAAGTTAAACACCCTGCACCCTTGAACCCCTAGGGATAGATAAACAATTCAAGCACCAAAGTGTAAAATAAAATGCATGTGGACAAAGCACACATCCTAAAACCGGGCTCCTCTGTTGATTCTAAGACACCCTCAAAAAATTCGATCGCACGTAACCATCACGTATTAGCGTCTACGGACAAAACTCATTTTCGTCAAGTACAACAACTTAGCACAAATTTCGAGCACTTAATGAGCACTATGTACAACGTCCGTTCCAAAATGATGAGTTTCCATCAAACCAGCTTATGCACATCAATTGACACCCAGATGGTAAGCCCTGACAGGACACAAATGTTATCAGGTGCTCCCTCTTTTCCTTTTGTACCATATTAAGCTGATGGATGTGCTCTCCTCTTATCTCCTTTTCAATTCCTCCTCACGCATCTTCACTTACGTGACGTCTTGTGTTGAAAGCGAGGTTGCAATAGTGCAACTTTTGGCTTTCAAAACTTCTTGGCCACAAGTTTAATGGAGGGTGGCACGGCCATCTCTTCCACATTCTTGGCTATTGCCCTTTATGTACAGAAGATATTTCCGAGCCGGAAGGTTCAAAGGAAAGGCTCATATGGCAGTCCACTATGACTAACATTATTATGTTTTACTTGCAGGCCGATCTGGTCCATGTCCAGATTACAGCTTGATGAGACGTTTTTAAGATATATATATATATATATATATATATATATATATATATATATATATATATATATATATATATATATATATATATATATATATATATATATATATATATAGGATCGTGATCCATTGCTAGCGCTAGTACCGTCCGCTACATAATATAACGGGCGACCAATTATCGTCCGCTACATTATGTAGCGGACGGCCAAACAGCGCTAGCAACAGTGCTAGCGCTAGTAATGGATCACGATCCATATATATATATATATATATATATATATATATATATATATATATATATGCGAGCTGATCCATTGATAGCGCTAGCAAAATAAGAGAAGTTGCTAGCGCGATCTGGCCGTCCATCCTAAAAGATGGACGGCCCAGATCTTTTTTTTGCGTTTTTTTAAGTACGTCCGCTACATTATGTAGCGGACAATTTTTTTGACAAAAATACCCTCCAACTTCATCCGCTACATTATGTAACGGACAGAGGTAGTACTTTTTTTTGACATAAATCTATCCGCTACATTATGTAGCGAACAGAGGCAGACTCTTTTTCTCTCCTGACATGTCTGTCTGCCTCTCATGTCCCCTCCTTTCTTCTTCATCTCTCTCTCTCTGTCTCTCTCCTCTCTATCCTCCTTGCAGCAATGACAACAGCCCACAACACGGCTGAGCTCGACTCCGGCGTCGCCGCAACAGAGGCATTAGCCTCCTCCCCGAGCTCCGACCACCACAACCAACAAACCCACGATTTCAACCTTGGCATTACCCAGATGTTTCAGCCTTTCAGCGTGGCCTATCTCAAACTCCCATTACCCAGATGTTTTTGCATTCAATTGGTTGATTTCAGCCTTGGCATTCAATGGGCACTACAGAGATGGTCGGCAAGGTTCTCCAACGGTCCCTTTCCGGTCACGATGGCCTGAACGAAGAACCCGAACATTGAGAACATGGCAAGTCTACCATTCTTGAGCTCCTTCACTTTCAGCTCAACAAAAGCCTCGGGATCATCAGCAAGGCCCAATGGGTCAAAACTTCTGCCTGGGTAAAGTGGGTCAACGACCTCTCCGAGTGGTCCGCCGGCAACGGGGTAGCCATCAACGGCTCCCATCAGAATAACTTGACTGGCCCAGATCGCCAAGATGCTCTGGGCGTGGACCAAGCTTGGGTTGCCCAGCTAGTCGAGTCCACCTTCGCTGAAAATCTGAGCTCCGGCCTTGAACCACACTGCCTCGCCGAACTTGACACCGTTGCTGGCTAACAGTTCGGGGAAGACGCATCCAAGGGCTCCAAGTCTTTTTGGAGATCATCAAGCGTCAGCGCCTTCTTCGTCCATTTTACTGATTCAGACTCGCTGGAGAGAGAGAGAAGAGTCAGAGCATTAATGAAGGAGAGAGAGAGAAGAGTCAGAGCATTAATGAAGGAGAGAGAGAAAAAGATATGAGAAAATTAGTCCGCTACATTATGTAGCGGATGAGAGAAAGGAGAGACAGAGAAAGAAAAAAAAGTCAGAACATTAATGATAGAAAGAGAAAAAAAGTCTGAAAACTTGTTCGCTACATTATATAGCGGACGAACTCGGAGCGTATTTTTGTCAAAAAAATGCAAAAAATTGTCCGCTACATAATGTAGCGGACGTACTTAAAAAAACGCAAAAAAAATATCTGGGCCGTCCATCTTTTGGGATGGACGGCCAGATCGCGCTAGCAACTTATCCTATATTGCTAGCGCTATTAATGGATCAGCTCCCTATATATATATATATATATATATATATATATATATATATATATATATATATATATATATATGGATCGTGATCCATTGCTAGCGCTAGCACCGCCCGCTACATAATGTAGCGGACGGCCAAACAGCGCTAGCAACAGTGCTAGCGCTAGCAATGGATCACGATCCTATATATATATATATATATATATATATATATATATATATATATATATATATATATATATATATATATATATATATATATATATATATATGAAGAATTTGGGAAAATAGCTGCGATTAGGTTAGGGTTTGAGTTACTATGTGTTTGCATAATACACGCTAAAAGAATTTAAGATCGAATCTTTGATCGTAGAATTTTTTTGCTCCAACCCTGCATTACAACAACAATAATTTGTCTCTAGAAACTCTTAGTGGTTTTTACAAGTACTTCAATGTTGATTTGAATGTTTGCGCTTGAAGGTCGTTAAAAGTACTATCAGAAGTGACATCAATAAGTTTTAGCAACGATTTCACGGCAATGAATGAAATATATTTGCTCCGACAGGCCAGAAGCAAAATTTTGACCACTCAAATGTCTAACTTATATAGGGTTATTAGTTGGTCTAAAAGTTTAAATTGTTGGTACAACACTTTTAGCACATTATAAAATTTTAGAGAGAACTAGTAACGTGTCTCATGTGTTTCAACATAGTTAGCGTGATCAGGTCGTGCTTACAACTCGTGATCGACATGTCATGTACGAAAATTTTATTGCTCAACTCCTACTGAGAGTTATTATAAGCACCTTAAATCACAAAACGAATCCCCTGCGCTGTGATGCTTATTGCTAATGAGTCTTTTGCGGCAAAAAAAGGGCAACAAACTTCTCGCTTGAGAGAAAATCGTCTCATTTATACAACGACAAACTTTGAAACGTCCGCCTTCATAATCTCTATTGCGACACTTTTGTGGACAACGGCGATCCTTAAACTTGAGTCAAAGCAACCTAGACCGGGTCAATTGGTTTGTGCATGCCTAATTCTTCCGGCCCACGTTACCTCCCCATGCCTCAAGCTTCTTTGATTACGTAAAGAGTTACGCACTTTCGTTCCTTTGTTATGCAAATTTACTATATATTCCTTTGAATTGTTGTGATCCACAAATTCAAAACTTCAATCACTTAACGTGTGTAATGCATCATTACAGTTAACGCTTTTTTATTCCTAATATTAGCGTAAGAAAGATCTTAAAGCCCATACTGTAATCACATGCAGCTTCTTTCTTTGGGTATCCACAATATCGAAGTCTCTTACGTTAGGTGATGATTAATACAGATAATTACGGAAGCAAAGCATAACTAGTCGGCAACGATTAGTAAGATGAATGAAGGCTGGCATCATCTGATACAAGCAGGGAGGTATCTAACGCAAGAAAGCTGAAGTTTAATGAATTGAAGGGCTGCAAAGGTGATAAAACCCTTAAAAGACAAGTTCTTTGGTCCAACCAGCATTAGCTCAGAGAAAATCATATTTGATCCAAACGACAATAGACTTATTCGGAAGCGATATTTGAGCTCCGTATTTTATCATTGAGCTCCACAATGGTCGTTTACCATCAAACCGTCGCTTTAGATCTATAAAATCCTCGCTGGAGGTCTAAGTGGAACTCAAGTGACTTTGTCAATTCGGAGCTCATTTATTAATTCCTTTTATACTTCTCATAGTCCCTCAAAAAGTGCATCCTCTGCCTCGGAAGCTGTACGTTTGAAAATGTGTACGATATCGATGTTCCGTATGACTTAATTTTGCCAAGCTTTTTTATTCAAGCGCAAATTCTTACACGAAGTAATAGATGATAACGTTGCGCAATCACTTGCTGAATGAATGCAGTATAAGTTTAATACATCCGTGAGAGTAAGAGGTTGAGAAAACAAGGTTGTTCAGCATTCACCCTTATGGCCGATGGGTAAAATTCGAAATAGAGAAAACCCATGAGGTGAGAGATACTATAGACTCATTGTTAGACCAAAGTCGAATTCCCCAAATCGTTGTTCGATTAAGTTGCACGTGCGAAGCGTTAGTCCCACACTAAACAAATATAAATGAACATATATACACGGATAGACTCATCCTATTGACTTAAGATCATTGAAGCTATTAGCAGAGACTATAAACGTGCGATAGGGCAATAAACAAAGACCACTGCTGTTACTAGCAGCCCAGTGTACCTCCAATGGAATTTTCAAACAATTCAAGCCATAGAACACTGGTCAAGGACTCAAGCTACACGCTTTGTCAATGCTGGAATAAGATATTGCTTAGTGAGTGGTCTTATCGGTAAGCACGAGTCAAAATGCTGCCACAATTTTCTAACGTGATGAGATTAGTGGTAATTGATAATGAGTAAGAGAAGGTCTCATTAGTGGTATCACACGGCTTACGCTGGTCAAGTAATTGGCGCTTACTGCTTCATCAGTGCAAAAATTTGACTTGATCAACACTTCTAGAAGTCCATTTTTCTCTCCCGAGGAAAAAATTTAACCGCTACACTCTTTCTATATTGATAATTAATCGTCGCTAAATATTTTTATTGACATTTCCAATAACTTCTCCGGTGACCATTCTTAACAACACTTTTTAACTTAACTAAATGAAAGTCATTAATGAAATTTAATGACAATTGATAATTACAGCTATCTTCCTACAGCTCGGGTAGCATTAAAAAAAAAAAAATTCTCTCAAATCTCAACATGCAGGGGCGGAGCCAACTATGTATGGGCCAGGCAGGGTCTCGTCCCTGGCAACTTTTTGGAAGATTTAGAATAAAATGTGCTGGGGCCTGGGTATTTGTTAGAAGAACTTGGAGTTGCTGGCCCGGACAAAGTTGAAGTTGGGACGTTACTGCTTATGCTTCCATTACATCATGTGGGCCGCTTTGTTTGAATAAGATAGTGGCCCAACTCATTCTTAGAGCGATTGATTTTTTTTTTATTCTTTTTCTACGGGCGGAGATTTATGTATTCGGCCGCCTACTCTTTCCTTTTTCCCTTATCTCTTGCATCTCTTACATCGAAAAAAAATGCAAGTAAAATAGTAATGAGTAAATGCTCCCACCCTTTTATCATATCAGGCACCCTACTTTGGGTGTACGTATACGAGAGTTGATCCGTTAATCGCCGAATAAAATAGGAGAAGTTATTCACGCGATCTGATCATCCATCCTCTCAAAAAAAAAATTTTGTCAGTCGTCCGCTATACAGCATAACGGATAATTTTTTTTACCAAATTGCCCCTCATATGTCGTCCGCTACACTGTGTAGTGGATGACTATTTGACCCTAACAATTGTCAGTCAAAAAAGTAAGCCGCTACGCAGTGTAGCGAACGACTTTTTGATTGACACATCTCACATCATGTCCACATGTCACATCAGTTATGTCTCCTCACGACTGTTACTTTGTCTTTATTCACACTGTCCGCTACATTATATAACGGATGAATTTTATGCATCAATGTTAGCTTGATGAATAGACAAATTTAGAATGACAAATATATCAAACATAATCTCAAAAGTATCTGTAATTTAACAATTATTAATTTTTTGAACATAACAAATTAAAGATGAATAGACAAATTTAGCATGCCAAAATATAACAAATAAAATCTCAAAAAATTTGAATTTAACTATAATAATTTTTTTGAAGTTAACAAATTAATTTCTTGAACAGAGTTTACTTTGATGAATAGACTGATAAATACAACAAATATAAAACCCAAAAAATCTATATATTCATAAAAAAAAAAGAAATTTCATCATTCAACCGATAAAGAAAATTTCACCATTCACAAACTTACCTTACTTGAGTGAAGCTTGAAGCAAGTGTTACTTGAAACTTGAAGGGAGCTGAAAATGAAAACAAGTGGATCTTAAGTAGATAAAAATAGAAAAAGAGCTGAGAATTAGGGCAGTTTATGGTATATCTGCCAAGTGATCCGCCACACTGTGTAACGGACGACAGTTGTGGGGACAAGATGTGACATGTGGACCAGATGTGAAATTTGTCGTCAAAAAGTCATCCGCTACACTGTGTAGCAGACTACTTTTTGACTGATAATTGTCAGGGTCGAAAGGTTGTCCGCTACACAATGTAGCGGAGGACATGGGAGAGACATTTTGGTAAAAAAAATTTGTCCGCTACACTGTGTAGCGGACGGCTGACAAGCTTTTTAAAAAAAAGATATGATGGACGGTTAGATCGCGTTGGCAACTTCTCCTATTTTGTCTGCGCGATCAACAGATCAGCTCCAGTGTGCGGATAACCCCCTCAATGGTACGTAGTCAAATGCTAAAAAGGGCATTTTCTAATTGATAATGCTATTAAGAAGTTCAATACTATTGTACCAAAGGGAATGATGATTTTGGGTTGTACCAAGTCTGAAACCGAGTACCGGGAAGGACGCACCTCTGGTGTATCAGTTATCATGCCTGTAGTAAACCAGTAAACGCTGGGTAACCAAGTGCGGAGCGGAGGTCATTTCGGTTTTGGGTCTGGGACGAATAGGTTCAAGAGATGAGAGAATTAAGGATATCCACTAGAAAGACTAATCCAATCCGTAATGATGTACCAGAAATGTTGTCTGTGTATGTGTGTGTATATATATCGTGATCCATTGTTCGCGTTTTGCGCTAGCAAGTTACTAGCGCGATTTGGCAGTCCGCTACATTATGTAGCACGAAAAAAATGGCCGCCTAGACTCGTGATCTGGCAGTCCACATCTCCGCGTCAACGGCCAGATCGCGCTGGCAACTTGGGTTAAGTTATCAACACGAGCAATATATATATATATATATATATATATATATATATAGGGAGTTGACTCGTTGATAGCGCTAGCAAAATGGGAGATCTTGCTAGTGCGATCTGACCGTCCATCCCGAAAGGGATGGACGGCCCAGATCGCGTATTTTTGCGGCGCTGTCAGTGGTCCGCTACACAGTGTAGCGGACCAACCTTTTTACCATTTTGTCCCTGCTCCCCCCTCGGCTACACTGTCTAGCGGACCACTTTCTTGGGCCCACGTTGACAGCCAAAAAGTCGTCCGCTAGACAGTGTAGCGGACGATTGACTTCCTTGACACAACTGACACATTTCCACGTGTTTGTACCTTTATTTCTACACACGACGGGTTGTCGGAATTCCTCAAGCTCCTTCGGCTACAATTTTCTTCTCCTTCGGACTCGCTTCCATTTTCAGCTCCCTTCAAGTTTCGAGTAAAACTTGCTTCAAGCTTCACTCAAGTAAGGTAAGTTTGCGAATGGTGAAGTTTTCTTTATGGATTGAATGGTAAAATATAATTTTATTTTGTTCGGACAAAAAAGTATAGATTTTTTTTTATGTTCTAGAAATTTGTCACTCTATTCTTCAATTTGTGATGTTCTAGACATGATGTTCATAAAAAAAGTGTAATTTGTTAACTCTAAATAAAATTATAGTTTAATTCGATTTTTTGGCATGATGAATTCGTCTATTTATCTTAGTAATTTTAATTTGTTATGTTCAATAAATTAATAATTGTTAATTTGGAGACACTTTCAGGGGTTATGCATACGGTATGTTTGTCATCCTAAATTGGTCTATTCGCCAAGGTAATTTTTAGGTAATATTTTCAGTTAGAAATGTCATTTGATTGTTAAGCGTAGTCTATTTCTACACAGGTCTTGTTTCACAATGTCTGATTTCGTGTCGAGCTCCAACGTCCCCGTAGATGCTAGTGATCCGTATCTAGGACGAACGTTTCAAACATTGGAAGAAGCTGAAGAATGTTTTCGAGCGTATTCATTGAGGGTTGGTTTTGGCATTAGAATAAAGACTACAAGAACAAGCAACGTAACAAAAAAGATATGCTCTCGCTTATACGAGTGTCATAGGGGCAGAAATCCACAGCAAAATGAGACACGCGTAGGCAATGATGACAGTGATGACGAAATAGGATATTCGCGTAGAAGACGGGACTGCTTTGAGCGCACAAATTGCCAGGTCAAGATGTTCGTAAGCTACAAAGCCAATCATGATCATTGGCTTATTACCAGCCTGGAACTGGCACACAATCACCCGTTAGTAACTCCTTCTAAGGTGAGTCAGATGCATCAACACAAGAAGATGGGTAAGGTCGCGAGGAGCCTAATTCACACAATGAGCAATGCGCGAATTGGACCTACTGAGATTGTTAATGTTCTTGCTGAACAGGCTGGGGGAATTCAAAATTTAAACTTTAACACGACAGACGTTCGTAACGCGGTCCGAACCCATAGACGAGCCGCGTATGACCTCAATGATGCGCAATCGACAATGAGCCTATTGAAACGGATGCAGATGGAGGACCCGCAGTTTACCTTCGATTATAAACTTGACGACGAGCATCGAGTTAGTACAATTTTTTGGGTCGACGGTCGTTCGAGGCTAGCTTATAAGCATTTTGGGGATGTCGTGACTTTCGACACCACATACCGTACCAACAAGTACTCGATGCCGTTCGCTCCTTTCACGGCGTCAATCATCATTATCACTCCATCCTGTTCGGGTTCGCCTTGTTAAGGGACGAGAGCGAGGGTTCTTTTGTATGGTTGTTTAGGACGTGGCTGGAAGCAATGAACTTCAAAGCACCCAAAGTGATCATCACCGATCAAGATTTGGCAATGAAGAAGGCTATTGCGACCGTCTTCCCAGACACCCGGCACAACTTGTGCACTTGGCACATAAGCAACAAATACCCGGAACGTCTGCATCACGTGTACGCAAAGTATCCAGACTTTAAACAGGATTTTGACAAGTGCGTTACCAAGTCGTTAACGATTGAGGAATTCGAGGAGAGGTGGGAAAAGCTTGTTCGGGATTACTCATTGCAAGACAACGAGTGGCTCCAGCACTTGTACGAGCGCAAAGAGCAATGGATTGGCGTTTACACGAGGAGGTATTTTTCAGCGGGCATGAAAACGACGGGCAGGAGTGAATCTATGAATGCCACGTTCGATAGTTATGTGGGTACAGCTACCAATTTGAAGACTTTCGTTGCATCCGCACAAAAAGCGGTAGCTTCGTTGTTCGTAAAAGAAAGGGCTGCCGACTTTGCAACAACGTACAAACAAAGGAGAAGGTTGCTAGAGACCCCGCTGGAGCTGAACGGTGCCAAAGTCTATACGAAGGAGATCTTCTTGCTATACCAAGTAGAGCTGCGAAAATCGGGACGATACAGTATAAACAAGGTGGCAGAAATGTCTACGCGTGAGTACAAGGTTTATTCGCTCGTGAATGACCTCGTCCCTGAGAAGCTGCGCAGAATTTATACGGTGAGCCACGACACATTGACGGACTCGGTGACATGTGTTTGCAAGAAGTTTGAGTTCCATGGCATCCTGTGTAGACACATTCTGCGGTTTTTCACCCAGAAGAATATCAGGACAATCCCCGATAAATACGTCCTGCCACGGTGGACGAAAGGTGCAAACAGGTTGCACGGTACCATTTCCTTTCCGGAGCACCCGTATACTGACTTTGAAGAATCAGAGACGTTGCGGTATAATCATCTGGTGACGATGTTCACCCGTTTGTCCGTAAAGGCTGCTGCTACAATGGTCGGATATAAACATCTCCTCGAGGTAGCTCAGCAGCAAGAGCCCATCGTCGACCAGTTGGAAGCAGCTTCAGTCAGCAATGCGGTTGACACCGAGCCTACGACGGGATCAGAAGATGACGAGCCGGGGGAGGAAGGCGACAATGATATCCGGCCTTTGGATCCAATTATATCGCAAACGAAAGGCCGCAAGAGATCTACGCGGATGAAAAGCTCAATTGAACGGCAACTCAACCTAAAAAGCTGAGAAGGTGTGCATTGTGCAACAAAATGACCGACCACGACAAGCGGAACCATTACAAGGCACTGGGGATAAGTCCAGGGTTTGCAAGACGGGGAAGAAGATGACGCCGAAGATGAGGACGAACAAGCTGCAGTGGACCTTTAATTTTTTGTATAAGTTTGACATTTGTAATAATTTTTATATAAGTTTGACATTTGTAATCTTCGACCGAATACTGAATTATTTTCTGATGTAACCAACGGAGGACTGCATAGTCCTAATTTTTTGGTTATCATTTATGTCCGCTATACAATGTAGCGGACGTCATCGCAGAAAAACTTTTGGTTTTCATTTATGTCCGCTATACAATGTAGCGGACCTCGCAGAAAAACCCCATTTATATATTAATCAGAAAAACGTGCTAACAGCTATACTATCAGCGGTCCGCTATATTCTCTCTCTCTCTCTCTCCCGCTATATCTCTCTCTCTCTCTCGAACATCTAACCCAAGCCGCTACCCCATCTACGGCGACCCACATCTCCGGCGACACCACCGTCCTCCCCTCATCGCCGACCTCGATGGCTTCTGGATCGGAGACCACCTACGATTTTATTGGCAACTTGCACCTAGCAGGCAAACACTTTTTCAAAGTCATGATGCCGGGATTTGAGAATGAACTTGTAGCCCATCCCTCTTTCTCTGTATTTTC
The DNA here is from genome assembly GCA_033070095.1 of Escallonia herrerae. Lineage (NCBI taxonomy): Eukaryota > Viridiplantae > Streptophyta > Magnoliopsida > Escalloniales > Escalloniaceae > Escallonia > Escallonia herrerae. The sequence continues at coordinate 282 of JAVXUP010002527.1, read as the reverse complement.
GTGTGTTAAAAGTTTGATCTTTTGGTTAAAAACTAACCTATTTTTTGTATTGTGTTTGTTAGGACATACCGGAAGCCTTTACCAATCAATTTACAACAATTCATGACAGTTCAAGATTATATAGCCGCAAGGGGGCCTGGCAGGTTGAAATCAAGCTGAAGCCCGGCCGACCCCAAAAAAAGCAATTCGCAGAGGGTTGGAACGTCTTCGTGCGCCAGCATGGCCTCGAACTCGGGGACTTTGTAGTGTTTGAACACCTTGGGTGGTGGGATTTTCAAGTTG
>JAVXUP010002526.1:0-124210 GCA_033070095.1 Escallonia herrerae | reverse complement strand
CATCCTCTCGCAACATTCTTTATTAAGCTTCAAAAAGGCATTAAAACCCCGATTACTTAGACCATGCTCAGACTTTAAGTGTAGCATCCTTGTCACTGCAGATAACTTGGTGTGCTTTGTACTTCCATTCCATATTGGCTCCTCAGAGTCTTGTAACAGTTTAGAAAATTTATGTGCGCTCGGGTTTGGCTCTTCTTCCACATTAGGGTTACCATCGTTAAAATAGTTATCCCAATTAATGCCACTAGGCCCAACTTCCATGACCATATGTTGATACTGGGAAAATCTTGGATCTCTAGGACTGTACTGTCTGAACTCAGCGGTGACCTCAGTGGGCACCCTCAGAATTGGTTCCCCGTGCTGAGTCCAATTCGTATAGTTACTCATAAAACCTTTACGGAACAAATCAAAAGTTACATTGTCGGGGGTTTTCCAACTTAATAGCTGACAACCATTGCACGGACATTTAATCGTGCCGTCATCCACAAACTCCCGTTGATTCAAAGCAAATAGAATAAACCCGTTCACTCCCTGTCTAAACTCTTCTAATACCCCAATCCCACTTGGAGCAATCCTCTTTCCCATCCAACTTCTATCCACTGACATGATATATATCTCTCACTGCCTGTTAAACCTATACAAGTCGAGTTCAAAATTAATCTTCAATTTGAAAAAAATATATTGAGTAGTGACTTACAAGTGAGTGTTAATCAGGGTTAAGTAGGGATAATTAGGGCTAATTAGGGCATATTAGAGCTGAGTAGTGTTGATTAGTGCTAATCTAGGTAGCACGGACACAAACACTATTGATTAGTGTTAAGCAGGGCTGATTAGTGCTAATTAGGGTTATATAGAGTCCATTGGTGTTATTTAGGGGTAATCAGTGCAAATTAGTCCTAATTAGGGCTATTAGTGTTAATTTGAGCTGATTACTGCTAATTAGGGCTATTTAGTGTCTGTTAGTGTTAGTGAGGGCTAATTAGGGCTGATTATTGCTAATCATTTTTAATCATGGTCAATTAGAGATAATTAAGGCTGATTAGCCTAATTAGTGTTGACTAGTGCTAATTAGGGGTAATCAGTGTTAAGTGGGGCTGATTAGCATAATTATTGTCAATTAGCCCTAATCAGGGATAATCAGGGCTGATTAGCATAATTAGTGCTAATCTTGGTAGCACTGACACGTACACTGTATCTGACACTGACATCGACCGGGACATCGCAGAGAGGTGTCGGACATGTGTCTAAAGGTGCTGGTGAGGTGTCGGTAGTTGTCGGACACCATACCTAGACTCATATAAAGTGTCGGTGCTGCGTAGGTGCTAACTTCAACCCATCATTCAACTAAATCACATATCTGATCGCCTCAATCCAATTGGGTCCCATCCTCCATCAATGATCTCAAATGCTCAATGCATAATTAACAATCTAAAATTAAAAATCAAATAATCAATGCTCAAATGGGAAAAAAAGCTGTTCAAAATACACGTATCCGATATTTCAATCCAATTGGGCCCATCTTCCTTCAACAATCTCAATTCTCAAATGAACAAGTATGCTTTTAAAAACTATCAAATGAACAAGTATGCTTTTTAAAATCCTAAGACAGCTAATCCAACATGCACTAGTAACAACCATCTGAAATACTGTGTTGTCTTGAAATTACGAGTTCTAAAGACAACTAACAAGGCATGTAAAGCAAAACATAGCATGCATCCAACATATCCTTAAGAACAAAGAAACTACAGCGCAAAACATAAGATATAGACTGCATGCTTTACACATACTGCATGCTTACCTAATGCATTAAAAAGACGTTCTCCGCTCGCCACATTAAAACCATTAAAATCAAAAGTAAGTAGTAGAAATGCATACCCCTTCGATTCTCTTCCCAGTAAGTGCGCACTTAGGTCCAAAAGAATAGATTTTAAGCTATCAATACTCCAAACTGGACTCTTGTATAAAGAAGATAATTCCTACATCCCCATTGTCAAATCTAAGTGGACTCTTGTATAAAGAAGAGTGGATCTTCTGTGGAACAAATATGTATCCCACAATACCCCATTCTTCATCTCGTAATGAGTTCTTTATTTACTTCTTCCTCCTTTTCAGTTCCATTATGGAGACAGAGAGAGCTTTGAGGGTTTCATTTTTCATCGAGTACAATGCCTAAGATCTGCTTTAAGTAGCACATATCAACACGACTCTTACTGATCAATGCCTATCATAGCCATGAGTTCACTGCCAAGAAGTAAATTCTCTAAGACAACTGTCAATAAAACTGATAATATGAAATAAAAACTTGTAGCGTACGAATAAGAGCTGCAACTTCCTGATGGTGCACTGTTCATACAAATTCTGGACTTAATATAATATACACTTCAACATTTTGTTGAGGATATTGGTACCAAGGAGTCCTGTCCAAGAACTCGTAGTGAGGTTCACCCCATTTCTCTCTCTTTCTGTTAGTGACCAGCCAAAAAAGTGTAAAGAATCAAAACCATACATCAAACAAGTTCATTAAGATACCACCCACCACTCAGGCACCCACCCCACCAAACAACTATACTTTAACCCCCTTCTGACCCAACTTCAACCCAAGTCTGCGTTGGCCAAAGCACTCCTAACAACATTCTGGACTTTTTTTTTCCTCTCAAACCAAGTTCTATCTCAGTTGGATGAGTTCAATTTCAATGGATTTAAACATCACCACAACAACATAAGCCTAAATGGGGTTGTAGAAATAGAAAGCATGAAACATCCAAGCACCAAATTGGTAGTAGAAATTAACCAATCAATATGAACTTGTTCATACAGACGAGTAATGAAAGAGCACAAGCAGCACATACAAACGAGTAATGAAAGAGATTCTGCCTACCAGGCCGCTGAAGGGCAGATGTGTAGAGTGAGGAAATGTAGCTTTTAGGGCTCCGAAATAGGGTAAAAAGTGAAGAACTGGGCCTGCGATCGACGGTGGGGTCTCGGTGGGGCGGTGGTCACTGGGTGGCGCCGGTGAGCCGACGTGCGGCGGCAAGGGCTGAGCTAGAGAGAGAGACGGACTTGAGAAAGAGAGACGGGCTGAGAAAGAGAGAGACACAATTTAGGGATTTTAGTCAAAATCTTTAGCAACCGCATACTCGGTCGCCAAATAAGTCGCTAATTTAGTGACGGAAGTGACAGTCGCAAATTTCGGCCGCTAAATCAAAATTTCCGTTGACCAAGAATATTTAGCGACCGCAAAATAAAGTAGTCGTTAAATCGGTCGCTAAATATTTGAATTGCTTCCTCAAATGTTTTTTTTTTGTTAGTCGGACCTAAATTGTTGCTCCTAATATGCCAATCATTTCCTTATTTATCTCTGAATAATTGAAAGTTGAAACTAAGTATATACACATGTACACATAGTGATGAAAAGGGAATAGGAAAACATATGACATGTGGTCATAATACTTCCCATGTATGACATGTTGTATTTGCTATTATACCCGCGCGGCGCCCACACTCACTCCCACACCGCCACCAACAATTACAACCAAAGCTGAGAGGAGTTGAAATTTGGTTTTCACTTACGCGGCCACCCCAGCCGGTTAGACCCACATCTACACTCTCGCTATCACCACCATAAACAGGCAACGTTGAGTTGATATTCAGCTTCACGCGGCCTCCCCACACCCACACCTACACCATTACCCTCACCATCAGAACCACCAACACCCACAACCAAAATGGCTGGAACCTCAGTTGAAATGCAGTCTCATGTTATGATGTTAGACCCACGCGGCCAGCTCAACACCCACACCCATCACCACACTAAGAGATGGCTCTTCGAAGTTGAACTAATATGCACGCCCACACAAGCCTAGAGCAAATGCGAACAACACATGAAGTTGGCTGGAAATTTTACTTCCTTTCCATGGACGCGCAAATGAAATAGAAGACTTGGCGGATTAATCCTTTCTATAAATATCCACTCTTCCTGCCCAAAAAGATGCACAAAACTCACTGACAAAGAGAGACAGAAAATTAAAGAAACAGGCAGCAAGCTAAGGAAAGACGGAGAGATGTCTGGAGCAAACTCACAGCAAGGGCACGACATGCGAGAGACTGGGCAGGGACCCAAAGGGAAGGCTGGTGGGAGCTTGTTTCCAGCAAAGAAGAAGTCTGTGAAGAAGATGGCGTTTGAGTGTATTGCCCAGTCGGGTGCTTCAGTGGTAAACAGTGTCAAGAACAAGAACAAGATCAATCCCGGTGATGATGGGACTTCCTAATTTAGATCTAGTTTAGCTTCAACTCCATATGACTTTGTGTTGTGGTGAAAGTGCTTGTGTTGTTGCTGCTGCATAATTGTTTTGTCCGGTTGTTTATGTACCTTTTTTGCTTATTGTATTGTGGTCATGTATGTTTTTATAGTTGACTGGTTACGATTTCGATACAGTTGTATATGAAATACGATGATTTCAGTGAGCGTATTTCTATGGTTCCACTGGTGATGTTGTCTTCGCTCTTAATACGGAATACGCATGATTTATACTTTGTACTTTTCTTTATTGTTACTTGAGTTCTTACTATAGTATTTGACATTCATGGCCTAATCTTATTCCATGTTCCCGAACAATGAACTAAGGATGCAACCAAGAGCAAGGTCCAAAGACATGAATCAAGCTTTAATAAGATCTACAAAATGCCAAAATATACACAATTTCATTCCGAAAATATCAAGTAATAATGAACATGAATCAAGAGTTAATAAGATCAAAGAATTTCTTGAAAGAGAGAAACTTCAACTTCTCTCAAGGGTTTCTTTTCTTGAAACCAATTTTCTTGCAACTCCTCGATGACGAACCGCAACTGATGGTCAAGGAAGTCAACAGTGAGATGAAACGAGACAGTGCATTGATGAGAATGACGTCGGTAATCCCTTCGCAACGCTCTTCTCGTCTACGAGGTGCTGTCAAAGATGTGTTTGCCAATGATTTTGTAGGAACCGAATGGCGAAAAACACATACACGTAACGAAACTGATAATCGAACCAGTCAAGGAAAAGGAAGACTAATGTCTGGAGGATCTGAACAGATATTGATGTTGGAGATCTAACATCGAAAATTTTTGTGGAAAGCAGCAATTTCGATGAAGATCAAGGCCTCAAAGAAATGCTGGAAAAGTTGAAACAACAACGGATGATTTAAGACATGAAAATGTTGAATTAACGATCACATTAAAAACCAACTTAAGGAATAACGTGTTTCAAAAACTGGGTTCCCAAGAACCGACAAACTTGATTGCAAGAGAAGAGGTAGACAAATTGGGGGTGCTTGGTCTGTAAGCACAGGCTGAAATCCAGAACAGCCACGTGGGATAGATTGCTGATGTGGCAAAAGAGGTGGAACAGAGTTTCGGCTCTTTTGAAAAGCCGCTGAAAGAGGATATATGTTTTTCCATCGCTTCCCTCAATCATTAAGCAAAATACCAAAACAATAGAGGGTAACAGAAAAACACTCAATTTGGGATTCAATCCCGTGAAGGGATCGCATGCCACCATGCATAACACTGCCAAATAGAGTTTCTGTAATAGATAATTACTTGAACTATATTCCGCCTAAATGGACAAAGTGGATAAGATTGAACAAATGAAGATGTTGAAATGATGTGAAGATATGGGAGAACTCTGGGATTGCTGTGTTCTGGGTGCACGACCACCTGCACATGTAACGAAGGGATATCGAGAGAGAAAATGGAGATAATTCAGCACATTTTTGGTAAGTCTCCTTAAATCTAGAGTATTTCTTGTTCGATTTGCGTCAGAATCTGCTAGATCAAAATTACTTGAAAATGGGCCATGGTTACTTTATAGTAAATAAGTCATCTTGAAGCCATATGGACAACCTCGATATACGTCTCCGGAAAAGGATGACCTAAGAGTAATTCCTATATGGATTCAATTGCCATAACTACCTCTTCAGTATGATCACCTCAGATGATAAGTCGAATTGTAAGTACAATTGGCAATCCTTTGTTTATGGATAATATGACATTAATGCAGGAAAGGCTGGGGTATGCTAGAGTGTTTATTGAGGTGGGAGTTATCCAACAAATGACTGAAACCATACCATGAGAGGCCCGAATGATACTATCATGTATAAAAGAGTAAAATATGAGTGTGTGCTTGATACAAGAAGTCAAGATTTCTAGGGCTTTCTCTATTTCTAGGGTTTTTTTGCAGAATTTTCTTTTGGAGAACGTCCTAAACTTCTATGGAGGAAGACCGACAGTTCCAAAGAGGAAGTCCAGGAAGAAGACTCGGAAGAAGCCCACTAACTCTATAGCCCAAGGCACAGATGAGATCTAGGGGCAAACAGAACTGGTAAAGGTGACTGATTTAAGTCTCTCTTCTCTAGTAGAGCCAAACATCTGATTAAAATCACAAGTCGAAAAAAAAGTCAACTAACCAACAGTTTTATCGAGAACCGGCGGGTTGATGCCTTAATATTTTAGATTTTTTAATCTAAATTTTGAGATATTGTCCGTCCTTGATTTGTTTATTATCTCTTATAAAGTAAAAGGGGTGTCCTGGATTTCTAGAGTTTTTCCCTATTTTCATCTAAATTAAGGAAATTTGACTGCATCAAGGATAATGACAAGATAACTCTAAATTATCCAATCAAACACAATATTTTTCCTGAACTGGGCTCAAAGTGGACTGAACTCTAACAGAATGGACTGGATTGACCTTATGGAACTCAAGTGGATAATATAAGTCTATTTCTTATGACTAGGCCTATTCCCTTTGATGATAAACTTTGTTTATTAATAAAGCCCAACAACATATAAATAAAAGACTAGAAAAATAGAGTTTCTATAATACGATAGTGTCGGCACAAGTATAAATTAACGTATTGAAGGCATGGCCTATGCTGAATGTACAATACTGTGGGTGGGAGACGTGATGTTGTTCATTAATTATGCCTACGATAGTAGAGACTTAAGCCTAAGGCTTTTCTAAAGGGCCTTATATTTGCTCAATTTGGTGTAAGTTCCTTGTGCCGAACTGTGTTTGAGAATTTAGATGATGTTATAACGTCGACCTTTTGCCTGGATTCTTCTGTTTAAGTATTTTCTAACAATTAATACTGTGGAAAGACATACCATTGGAAGTGAGAAATCATATATGATCACTGAAGAATGCATTGGCTATGTATGATATTTGGTTCGGAGTGAGGAATGTTTTACCATCCGTCCGAATCGTCGGATGAAACCTCAAATTTACCCAATTAGGGGGCCTCCTTCATGACCTCGTTTTACTCTGTCCCTGGCTGTAATGCTAAGATTAAATAAGAGCAAAATCCTAGGTTCCGTACTTAAAAGAAGGTAGAGATTTAAGTTGGAATAGGAGTAGGTCGGGGAGTCGCCTTTAACGTATGAGATTATAAGAAGAAGAGAAAAATGCGGCAATAGGCAATTGGGCCCAATTCAAGCCCTAAATTCAAGAAGTAGGTGCCAAAATCCTGAACAAGAAAACCGACCATATTTTCCACGTAATTAACCAACTGGGTTATTCGTTAAATTCTTCCAGTCTTCTGACAAGTGATCAGATGGTTTCATCTTCACTATTTCTGCACTGTGACCAACCGGCTAGTTCAAGTTTAAAATTGTTTTTTGCAAACATCGCCCTCTCCATAAAACAAGAAAGTGTATTTCTCAACAAGTAAATAAGGTGAATTTAAATTTCTCTTGTGTGCTTGTCTATTTGCTTGAGAATCTCCCTTCCCCCACGTGTCTTGCATGTTTATAGCTGTGAACATATTCCAAAGAATCTTATATTTGTGCGCCAGCAAGCTTTTCGGCTTACACCTTCAATATCAGTAGAAACTTTTTTTTGTATTATTCAATCATTGATTCTCCAAATCTGTTACTCAAATCAGTGACGTGGTACGATGTAAGGCTGGTACTATATCTTATCTCTTGTTGCTAGAAGCAAAGTTTTCTCCATATCTATTAGAAGAATAAAGTGATATGGTCTGACACTCAACGACCAACTTGGCTTGGACATTTTTGGCTCCGGCTTTGAGTGATCTCTCCGCAGTTTTTCTCTTTAGGCCTAAGTGACCAACTGCTTCCACACTGTCTTAGGTATAAATCGTTACGTCCGAATGACCAACCTCTTTCACGGGTTGTTGGCTCTAGCAAATTGTTAGAAACCCTTATGGCTAAGCGATCAACTACTTCCACGCGTTATTGGCTCCAACTCTTAGTCATATCCAGCATCATAGAGGACCATCATTTGGCTGGTTCCTGTATCTAGGTATGCACTTCTCAGTTTGTCGGCCATCATATGAATGGCTCCTGCAATTGATAGAGTCATGCTTTCTTAATATATCTAGTCGACCATCATTTGGATGGCTCCGGCAACCAGGTATGTGTTCCTCTTTCCGTCGACCATTGTTCGGATGACTCCATTAATGGACAAAGTCATGCTTTTAGTTTGTATAGAGGACAATAGTTTGGGTGGCTCTGACTTTTAAATTACGCCCTCTCTTCGTTGATCATCGTTTAGGTGGGTCTAGCAATGGACAATGTTATCTTTTCATATCCCCAGACAACCAATTGTTGTAACCGCGGGCTTTGACTTCAAAGACGTGTCCTTATGATTAAGCAACCAATTACTGTTACAGTTGGCTCGGCTCTTAGTCATAAGCCTTGGGTGTATCGAGACGACCAATTATTGTTATTGTTGGCTTTGGCTTCTAGACGTACCCCACAAACGTGTCTAAGCGACCAAATATCATTACCGTTGGATCTACCTCATAGACATGATCTTCCAATATCCTTAGACGACCAATTGTCGTTGTTGTTGACTCCGGCTTCTAGAAGGATGAGCCTTATGGCTAACTGACCAATTGTCGTTACAGTTAGCTCCGACGCTTAGAGATAGTTTCCTTTAGTATTCTTGGATGACAAATCGTTACTACCGTTGGCTCTTGATCCAGATGAAGATTAGTTTCACTTGGCAATCAATCATTGTTATTGTCGGCTTCGGGTTCGAGGGATATCCAACCTTTCGAACTATGTTTCTCTGATTCTTCTTCATATGATACATTTGAAACCTAACAAATATCCAACCTCATATATCTGTGTTATTTGCAAGAATGCTCAGAGTCTTGTGGTTATTTTCGTGTTTCACTACAAAAAATATGATGTTTTAAGGGATTTTGAGCCGTAGCCTAGCTTCCTCCCCTGAGGCTTGTTAGACATCTCGTTTTTGTAGTATTTTTTTTTTTTAGAATTGGTGGAATTTATTGATAATTAAGTTTATTAATTATAATTGTAGGCCTAATAATATAATGAGCTAGATTTATTTAGTCAAGTCATCTCTGATAATTGAATTGGTCCATTCTAGTCAGTGCAGTCTAATTTAGTGTGAGTTCATTACAGTTAGAAGATTATGATTGCTCAGACAATTCAGAAGTATTTTGAGATTAATCCCTGATGAATGTAAATCTCATTAATTTAGTTGTATAAAATATAGAGATAATTCCCAAAATCTGGTACAATCCATATGTCTAATCAAATACAATTTTCTGATTAGGGACAAATAAGTTCCAGAAATTTTGCGAACTTTTTTAGAATACCACGGAATGAAGCGGCCGGTTTTTAACAAATTGCCCGTTAGTTGACTTTTGTTTAATATGGAATTTTGATCAAAATGTTTGATTCTGTTAGTGACCTTCGACTCAAAAGTTTTTTCTATCACTTTAATTCATCCCAAACATTTATAAAAAGGTCCTTTTGACGAAATCTCAAAGGACCTAGTCTCTCTAAAACTTTTGTGCAATTTCTTCCTATAAGTGAGTTATCATTTCTAAAGAAAACTTCAGCACTTTCATACAACACTCGTTGTATTAATGATCTACATTGCATCGCAGATTCCTCTTAAGGTGATCCTAAGTCGTCTAAGCCATTGTCATGTGTGAGGTAATTTTACCTTGCTTTTTAGTTTCGTCTAGCGTATTACCCGCCCCGCGACAAAATTTCGGTAAGCAAAATAACTTTTTGTGGAAAAGACCATTTCCTATTTTTGTGTCAAAAGACCAAAGTTTAGAGTCGATGTACGGTGGCTTTGATCCCGGTTTGTCTGACTGGTACGTAAACTATTTGACCCCAACTGTTAGACTCAAACCAAAACTATATAATTAGGAGTAGGGAGTATTTATTGCATGTTACATTATTCGAGACGCAAAAATCATAAGAAAACAAATTAGAGACTGCGAGGGTATGGTTGGTGCTCAACGCCTTTCTGCCTATAACTTAGTCCCGAACCCATCAATTCTGTTTTCAGTAGATTTGAAGCCTTTTGGCGCCCTAGAGTCCTGTCTTATTTTCCTTTTATTTTCCTAAAAATAAAATAAGATGACGACTCCGAGGTTTTTTAGAACCTTTAATGGATCAAAAAGAAAAATTTTTCGACGCGGCTTTAGCAAGCTTGTACTGACGCGTTGGGTACGGTCGATTTTTTCGTCGCCTTAAAGCTATAGTGTGTACATAAATTTTAAGGTGGTAATCTAAAAATTTGTTGGATATCCTCCGCACAAAAAAAGTGAACAAAACAAAGAGATGTTTAAATAAGTCCATGCTAAGTTCCAACACTAAAACCTTTAATTCAAGTTAGTTAATCGAGTTTCGTAAGGTAGAAATTGACTACAACATGGGAAATAATGGATTTTTAGGCAAGTGATGAGTGCTTTTTCTCAATCTTTTTCATTTTTATATTTTTTTTGTCTGCCAGACCCATGCCTCCCTCCTAATATGCTACTCACTTTCTTATTTGTCGATCTCTTAAAAATTGAGAGTTGTACATAACTAAAATTGAGTGTTTTTTTGAATTTCTTCCTCAAATGTTTTTTTTTTGTTCGTCGGACCTAAATTGTTGCTCCTAATATGCCAATCATTTGCTATTATACCCGCGCGGCGCCCACACTCACTCCCACACCACCACCAACAATAACAACCAAAGCTGACAGGAGTTGAAATTTGGTTTTCACTTACGCGGCCACACCAGCCGGTTAGACCCACATCTACACTCTCGCTATCACCACCATAAATAGGCAACGTTGAGTTGATATTCATATTCACGCGGCCACCCCACACCCACACCCACACCATTACCCTCACCATCAGAACCACCAACACCCACAACCAAAATAGCTGGAACCTCTGTTGAAATGCAGTCTCATGTTATGAAGTTAGACCCACGCGGCCAGCTCAACACCCACACCCACACCCATCACCACACTAAGAGATGGCTCTTCGAACTTGAACTAATAAGCACGCCCACACAAGCCTAGAGCAAATGCGAACAACACATGAAGTTGGCTGGAAATTTTACTTCCTTTCCATGGACGCGCAATTGAAAGAGAAGACTTGGCGGATTACTCCTCTCTATAAATATCCACTCTTCCTCCCCGAAAAGATGCACAAAACTCACTGACAAAGAGAGACAGAAAATTAAAGAAAGAGGCAGCAAGCTAAGGAAAAACGGAGAGATGTCTGGAGCAAACTCACAGCAAGGGCACGACATGCGAGAGACTGGGCAGGGACCCAAAGGGAAGGCTGGTGGGAGCTTGTTTCCAGCAAAGAAGAAGTCTGTGAAGAAGATGGCGCTTGAGCGTATTGCCCAGTCGGGTGCCTCGGTGGTAAACAGTGTCAGGAACAAGAACAAGATCAATCCCGGTGATGATGGGACTTCCTAATTTAGATCTAGTTTACCTTCAACTCCGTATGACTTTGTGTTGTGGTGATAGTGCTTGTGTTGTTGCTGCTGCATAATTGTTTTGTCCGGTTGTTTATGTACCTTTTTTGCTTATTGTTTTGTGGTCATGTATTTTTTTATAGTTGACCGGTTGATTTTTACTTTGTACTTTTCTTTATTGTTACTTGAGTTCTTACTGTAGTATTTGACATTCATGGCCTAATCTTATTCCATGTTCCCGAACAATGAACTAAGGATGCAACCAAGAGCAAGGTCTAAAGACATAAATCAAGCTTTCATAAGATCTACAAAAAGCCAAAATATACACGATTTCATTCGGAAAATATCAAGTAATAATGAACATGAATCAAGTGTTAATAAGATCAAAGAATTTCTTGAAAGAGAGAAACTTCAACTTCTCTCAAGGGTTTCTTTTCTTGAAACCAATTTTCTTGCAACTTCTCGATGATGAAGGGCAACTGATGGTCAAGGAAGTCAACAGTGAGATGAAACGAGACAGTGCATTAATGAGAATGACGTCGGTAATCCCTTTGCAACGCTCTTCTCGTCTACGAGGAGCTGTCAAAGATGTGTTTGCCAATGATTTTGTAAGAACCGAATGGCAAAAAACACAGACACGTAGGGTGAGCTTGTCATTTCCCAAACTTGCTACAGCTTGTCATTTCCTGCAGAAGGGAGTCAAACGGAGGGTAAGCTTTTGAGAGCCCAGTAAGGTCGTACAAGAACTACCAACAGAATTACAAAAAGATTCCAAGAATCCAACTGACAAAGACATCCAAAATACTAAAAACGGTCAAAAAACTCAATGATTCTCAAAATGATCGAAATTCACAGAAACAGATGCTAAAATAGACAATAATACCCATGATGGGTTCCAGAACGATTAGTAAAAGATCATCTTCAAAACACAACAGTGTTTCTCAATATATTTCAAACGTATACAGATCATCTGAGAGAGTTCTTTCCAAAATATACTGAAGGCTTCCCCAAAGAATTTCAACAGAAGCACGGATCATTTCAGATAATACTTTTCATACATTTCCGTAATAGTCACGACAATATACAGAGCAGAGAAAATAAAAAATCAACGTTGATCCTGGGCGGTTGCAATGCCATTCCGGCACGCTAACAAAATGTACACATGCATGATGTACCAGAATAATTACTAGTTCATTTAGGTACTAGCCTGCATTCCATGCAGGATTCATACCAGCTTTATAACGTCCGCCTCAGAACAGAACAGATAACCCAGGTCAACATAGAAAAATTAACAATATCAATGAGCATTAACATAAGCTCCATCACGGAGATCAATTTAGATTCCAATAACAATAATCATACTGACACAAGTCAGCATTTGGAATTTTCAGAAGAAATCGGATTTTCAAAAGAAATCAGAATTTCAGAAGAAAAATCACAGATAAACAACAAAACGATTACGAATAATTATCGAGTTTTAAGCGCAACAATTCGAAAGAACAGACACAGACAATTGTCAAATCTGCTCAGCACACAATAATAGGCGAGCATCATAAGATTTTCAAATAATTGATCCAGGTTCAATATTAGGATTTTCTGGACATGAACATGCCGATATCATACCAAATTCAGAGTTCGGCATTAGCCATAAGTAAATCAAAGGAGTACTTGCGAGTACGAGTTATCAGAATAAGGGTTCGGATGAAAGTCCTTCCCCAGGGTTCAGATAGAATTCCTTACCTGAATCCGCAGCTAAATTATCCTAACCGGAAGTCTTTAAGCCTTAACCTAAACAGAATAATCGAATCATTAGATTACAGCCTACAGAATAAATTTATAACTTAATACGAACTCACACATGCTCCCAAAATGAACCTCCCTCGTCGGGTATGTAAAATTACCCAAACACCCCTAGGGTGTAAAATTACCAAAATGCCCCTCTCGGACTTAAATCACCCAAACGGTCTACCCATAAGTAGAATCACTAAAATAAACTTCCCATATGTAAATTTATGTAACAATACCTTTCTTAGGTCAAATTACCAAAATACCCCTTCGAGGGTGGCAAATTACCAAAATACCCCCGTTACACTTTAATTCTCAAAATGACTTTTTCATAAGCAAAGTCGCTAAAATAATCTTACTGTATGTAAATTTACTTCAAAATACCCCTTATAGGTAAAATTACCAAAATACCCCTTCGGGTGGTAAATTACCAAAATACCCCTGGGGGTTTTCGGCACCAGAACAATCTCAAAAATATCTGAAACTGCTATTTTAAGCATCCCGATGTTATTTCTGGCCTAAAAAATATTTTATAAAATTTTCGTCCGAAAATTCTGAACCGGTGTCCGGACTAAGCGCTAAAAGGTCCGTTTCACGAAAAATACCTATCAGACTCAGAATGGCCCAACATTTTAGAATATGAATAATATCAGTAAAATAGAGTTTCCATAAAAATTTCAGATTAAAATAACTTGGTTTGATATGCTAAATAAATCAATAAATTCTTTAATCGGTACCCCAATTTATCGCTCTTCGCGGACTCTGAAAATTCTCAAAATTTTCCAGAGCGTAGATCTCATAAAATTACTAGGGGTTACTGTTTTGAATTTGTTCTAATTTGGACCCTTACTATTTATGAACATTTATAAAAAAACTACCCAAACAATTTTCCTCTTTAGTGACGATTACGGTCACTATTCAAATCATCCCACACACTAACACATCTTTCCACACACACACTCATCTTCTCCACGCAGCTGCCATGACCGTTTTCTTCTATGTTTTCTGTTCCGAATTTCGTTTCTATTTTCTTTTAAATTTCAAAACCAATTAAATCTTTGTATATATTCCAAAATCACACCAAATCGTGATCAAAATCATCACCCATAATTTCCATACCCATATCACATATAGCCGTCACATATGGTTCTTCGGCCATACACACTGTTTCACCATGAATACACCCACGGTTACACATTCACTGAACACACCCCACATGCCCTGCATACACACCCCGCATACACCCTTTACCCTACTCGTTAAACATACACACATATACATCAATCTCCTTCCATTACCCCATTGAAATTCACACACAAAACACCTTAAACACACACGGCACACAGTGAATTAGCTCATGAGAAGGGGTAAGAGATTACCCTTCAAGAGATCATTCCTAATCTCTCTCTGTGTGTGAGTTTTTTGCTTGATTTCTTGCCCGAGCCCCTGTTCCCGCGAGTTCTGCGTTGGCTGCTCCTTCTTTGTTTTGTTCTTCTTTCCCGAAAGGGAAAGGTTTCCCTTTTTGTCTTTTCTTTCTTTCTTTTGTTTTTCTTCTTTAAACTTATCCTTCCCTTCTCAATTATCTTCTTTTTTTTTCCTAGCTTAGTCATTAAGCTAGTAGGAGGTGGCACTCCCACAATTTTCTTCAAAATTCCAAATTCACCCCCAAGATTTTCCAAAATTACAAAAATGCCCCCAAATTTTCAAAAATTATATTTTTGCCCCAAAATTCTTTTAACCTTCCACAAGTTTCTAATACCCGAGTATTACTCAAAATGACGGCCCGTTTATTTTTTAGAGCTCGAATGATAATTTTAATCGCCTCCCGAAGTTCGGGATATTACATCCTTCCCCCTTATAAAAATTTTGTCCTCGAAATTTGCTAGCGGATTCGCTATCACTTATGGCGTCCAGGCACTATGCCTCCGCTGCGCCACTGTAGTAACTATCTCTTGGCAGCTACGCTACCTTTGACTTTCGCACCTAGATTCTTGTCCCTTGAATACCCAGATACAACTGTTTAAATCCAAATCATAACATTAAACTGAAATCCTATCAGATAATCACTTTACTCTAACTAGTCCAGAATTTCACGGACAATGATTTAACTGATACAGAACTTACTGGGCAGAACCTACACCGCTCTGAATTTCGCGCATATCAAACAGATTAAGTCAAGCTCTAATACGACAGAGTTTTCCTCTCTTATGTTACTACTACACCAGAGATCCCATCATTTGCACAATTCACTTATGATTATAAGCTCAACTTTACGATCAATGCATATTAAAAAACGAAATGATGGTCAGACATGACATGTTGTTTCCCAAGGCTAACCTAGGTAGGGTAATCAATTCACATGAGCACTTATGTCTCACAACAGACAACAAAACTATAGCCACTAGGCTTTCACTGTACACTCTAATACCTCAAAACAACGAGTCCAAATTACTGTCAAGTTCATAATCAAAAGACATGTTATCTTAACATAGCTATGTATTACATACTTACAATTATGCGTACACGTCACAGAATGACAGAAACTATAGGTATTATGAGTTCGTTGCACACTCTGGTGCCTTGAATCAAATAGGTCCAAACTGTTACCGGAGTCATTATAGAGAAATGTGTTCTCTTAACACAATGCGAAACATGATTTTGCATTCACTTGTCTTGCACTTAAAGTTCTAAATTATCACATCACTTCTGATTCACCGTTATATTATTTACAAAAATTTCTATCTTATACCAAATCATCGGATAATTTATCCAAACCTAATCAGCATTCCCAGAGTCTATTCTCACTCACAGATTATCTGAGGTTTAGGAATTTACCTAACCTCATATCCAGGTAAGGGAAACTATGCAAATATTGATAGTAATAATCGCAATCAGGCAATCAAAATATGAAAATCTTTAACAAAATCATGCCTATTGGCTTTTGAGGTTCACAACAGAATTCTGTGACATTCCAGAAGAAACGACGGACACAGAAACAATGATATCGGTCTGACGAAAGCAAAGTCAACCCAATGACTCAGAGCAATCAGAATCAGAAGAAGTTATTGGTCCTTAATAAGATTCGTAGCTTCCCCATGGCCAATGGGTCAGATACTACCTCATCAAGTCCAAATAGATTCAGAAGAAAACAAATGAATGAATAGACAAAATTCTGAGAAGGGATAAGCTGACTAAATATGAATAACATTTTCCCCGACGTCTTAGGGTAAGCTGGCATTCAATTAAGTCGCGCTCGAGTTCAATATGTAACAGAATGGATCAAATGACAGAGTAAAATTCCAAATCCCTTCTTGTACCCTTAAACCAAAATTTTTAGTCTTAACACCAGTCATTTTCCAAAACACTCTTCTTACTCATAAATCAATTCACCAAGTTAACTACTGCTCATACCTTATAAACTTCCCAGATACGACTTGGGTTCCCTTGGTAATACACGGATACGTGATTAGCAAATCACCAATTCATACCTAGTCTGATATCAAAATCCTGAACAACAAATGGAGTGAGGTCCATAGAAAGATCTCCATCCCCAAACATAGATTGTACATTTACAGAGAACCACAAGACAATCGAAAACTCTCTGAATGGAGTACTTATCACAATATTAGTTCTTAAAATATCAGTTCTTAAAAGACGGATCTTTATCCCCAATCTCTATGCCAAAGTGACAGATGTAAAGAAATATGATGTTCTAAACTTAAATAGTAGACACGCATCTAATAGGTTAACCTGTGGTGTACTTGGCACCACATCATCGGATGTAATAACATCCCAAGCAGACATTAAACCGACGTTAACTGATATTTTGGGCCTCAGCCCTTACTGACCTTGTCATCTTCCTCCCGAGGAATACGGTTCGCTGTTACATTAGCTATAGGTGCATGACAAAAATTGACTGATCAGTTCTCGCAAACAGATAGTTTTAAACTTAATGTGTCACATTGCCATGCTTAAAACATCATCCGATCATTTTATTGCATGACTCACTACTCTGACTTCTATCTCACATATCACATGGAGTGGATAGAAATTGACCTGTCACCCTGACCAATACTCTGTATAGGTCAAACTCCAAAATTATACAATGATTTAGCTCTAATACCTTGAATTGATCGAGCGTCTTCACCCCGTGCTCCCCTAAATTTCACATTATGCCTTGATGGAATTTCAGAACTCCGTCCAGATCACAATTTAATCGAATCGAAGTGGGCCTGAATCCCTGATCCTGCCCCAACCTTTAACTTTGGGCACCGTACTGTGTCGACTGTAAAAACTTTTTACTGACGACTGTCAGCTCATACAAATCTGTTCAAAGGAAATTCTCAATTATCTTTCTTCTATCCGTCCTGTGTTTACTTATGTCTTCCTCCATTGTCAGACTTATACTGTTCCAAAACATCGGCCAAATAAAGACATTTCACTTCGCTCGTCGATCAAGTTGAGAGCATTCTATCTCTCAGTCCAGGCCTAAGCCCCTACTCAGACTTCTGGCATCTACATGCCTTCGTCAATAACATCCTTACCGTAATTTTAATGGGGCAAAAAAACCTCATCTCAACTTCATCTATTGACTCTTAATCTGCTTCACATCTGTTCACGAAGTCTTGCAAAATACCAATCGAAAATAATTCTCTAAAGGGTTCCCAAGTGACATAAATCAATTATTGATAAGTCAGATTCTTCACTACCATTTTCCACCCTGATCAACCTCGCCTCACAGTTTAAAACCAGCAATTTCAACCTTTGTCACTTCACTTATAGCTGCTCAAAGTTTATACAACCAATTGCTCAAAATTTCTTCAACTTTACCAATCCAATTTGCTGCTTCTACAGGGTCCAATAACCTCCCTGTAGCTAACATTTTATTTATTACGATCACCAAAGATACTCTTATCTCAAGGTTATGGTTATGGTTAAACTAGATTAGATACTCCTAGCTACCGGATGTCGACTCCTATGTCATCAAAGTCGGAATCGAATTCATAGTCTTCAGAATCATAACTATCAGTTCTAAGATTATGTTGTTTCCTCTATTGGGTAAGGTTGCTTCTCTACAATCATAATACTCATACAGTACATTTTCTAATCAAAACATCATCTGATCAGGTCTTTCTAATACCGGGCATTTTCCTGTTCCATCTTATACAATCCTCTTGGAATTTCATCTATCAGGGACCACTAGGCCCTCCATATCATTACCGCTGCTAGAGCTTCAAATTCTGGCCGTACGGATACAAATAACAGTTATCAGGGTTATACCAACACGGGTATAAAGAATAACACAATGACTGGTCAAGGCAGACTCCTTAACGCTACCATCATCCTACCCCGTTCTCGTTAACCAGAATACCACTCCACAAAATTGTGTTACCTACACCCTATGGTTCCATGGCTACAGATTCATATGCCTATACTTCTAATACCACAAAATCAAATTGCTCTGATACCAACTGTAACACCCCCAAAAATTCGGAGCTCCGTAGTCCCAAACTCTTGGGTCGTTAACCTGCCATATCACATCAAACCTATCAGATCTGTTCACTGACACATACTATAAAACAACTAATCCGATACTATCTCAACATTTTTCAAATGCAAGCTTACAAGGCTGCTCGAATTCAAACTATTAAAATCTAAGCTCTTTACAAACTCAAGTTCTTACAGAACGAGTTGACCAAACTGACCCACACAGGAGTCTCCCTACACAGTAGTGATGGGCTCACCAGAATCTCACACAGACTCTAACCCATTCCCGAACCTGCTACAGCTTGTCATTTCCTATAGAAGGGAGTCAAACAAAGGGTGAGCTTTTGAGAGCCCAAGAAGGTCGTACAAGGACTACCAACAGAATTACAAACAGATTCCAAGAATCCAACTGACAAAGACTTCCAGAATACTTCAAACGGTCAAAAAACTCAATGATTCTTAGAATGATCAAAATTCACAGAAACAGATGCTAAAATAGACAATAATACACATGATGGGTTCCAGAACGATTAGTAAAAGATCATCTTCAAAACAGAACAGTGTTTTCTCAAGATATTTCAAACGTATACAGATCATCTGAGACAGTTCTTTCCAAAATACACTGAAGGTTTTTCCAAAGAATTTCAACAGAAGCACGGATCATTTCAGGTAATACTTTTCAGACATTTCCGTAACAGTCACGGCAATATACAGAGCAGAGAAAATAAAAAATCAACATTGATCCTGGGCGATTCCAATGCCATTTCGGCACGCTAACAGAATGTACACATGCATGATGTACCAGAATAATTACTAGTCCATTTAGGTACTAGCCTGCATTCCATGCAGGATTCAGACCAGCCTTATAACGCCCGCCTCAGAACAGAACAGATAACCCAGGTCAACATAGAAAAATTAACAATATCAATGAGCATTAACATAAGCTCTATCACGGAGATCAATTTAGATTCCAATAACAATAATCATACTGACACAAGTCAGCATTTGAAATTTTCAGAAGAAATCGGATTTTCAGAAGAAATTAGAATTTCAGAAGAAAAATCACAGATAAACAACAAAACGATTACGAATAATTATCGAGTTTTAAGCACAACAATCCGAAAGAACGGATACAGACAATTGTCAAATCTGCTCAGCACACAATAATAGGCGAGCATCACAAGATTTCCAAATAATCGATCCAGGTTCAATATTAGGGTTTTCTGGACAAAGGAGTACTTGCGAGTACGAGTTATCAAAATAAGGGTTCGGACGAAAGTCCTTCCCCAGGGTTCAGATATAATTCCTTACTTGGATCCGCAGCTAAATTATCCTAACTGGAAAGTCTTTAAGCCTTAACCTAAACAGAATAATTGAATCATTAGAATACAGCCTACAGAACAAAAGTATAACTTAATATGAACTCACACATGCTCCCAAACTGAACCTCCCCTCACCGGGTATGTAAAATTACCGAAACGCCCCTAGGGTGTAAAATTACCAAAATGCCCCTCTCGGACTTAAATCACCCAAACGGTCTACCCAAAAGTAGAATCACAAAAATAAACTTCCCATATGTAAATTTATGTAACAATACCTTTCTTATGTCAAATTACCAAAATACCCCCCATTACACTTTAATTCTAAAAATGACTTTTCCATAAGCAAAGTCGCTAAAATAATCTTACTGTATGTAAATTTACTTCAAAATACCCCTTATAGGTAAAATTACCAAAATACCCCTTCGGGGTGCTAAATTACCAAAACACCCCTGGGGGTTTCCGGCACTGAAAAAATCTCAAAAATATCTTAAACCGCTATTTTAAGGATCTCGATGTTATTTCTGGCCTAAAAAGTATTTTATAAAATTTTCATCCGAAAATTCCGAACCGATGTCCGGAGTGAGCGCTAAAAGGTCCGTTTCATGAAAAATACCTATCAGACTCAGAATGGCCCAAAATTTTGGAATATGAATAATATCAGTAAAATAGAGTTTCCATAAAAATTTCAGATTAAAATAACTTGGTTTGATATGCTAAATAAATCAATAAAGTTCTTTAATCGGTATCCCAATTTATCGCTCTTCGCGGACTCTGAAAATTCCCAAAATTTTCCAGAGCGTAGATCTCATAAAATTATCTGGGGTTACTGTTTTGAATTTGTTCTAATTTGGACCCTTACTATTTATGAAAATTTGTCAAAAAATTGCCCAAACAATTTTCCTCTTTAGTGACAATTACGGTCACTATTCAAATCATCCCACACACTAACACACCTTTCCACGCACACACTCATCTTCTCCACGCAGCTGCCATGACTGTTTTCTTCTCTGTTTTCTGTTCCGAATTTCTTTTATGTTTTCTTTTAAATTCCGAAACCAATTAAACCTTAGTATATTTTCCAAAATCACACCAAATCGTGATCAAAATCATCACCCATAATTCCCATACCCATATCACATATAGCCATCACATACGGTTCACACTGTTTCACCATGAATACACCCACGATTACACACCCCATGTGCCCTGCATACACACCCTGCATACACCCTTTACCCTACTCGTTAAACATACACATATACATCAATCTCCTTCCATTACCCCACTGAAATTCACACACAAAACACCTTAAACACACACGACACACATTGAATTAGCTCATGAGAAGGGGTAAGAGATTACCCTTCAAGAGATCATTCCTAATATCTCTCTGTGTGTGAGTTTTCTGCTTGATTTCTTGCCCGAGCCCCTGTTCCCGCGAGTTCTGCGTTGGCTGCTCCTTCCCTGTTTTGTTGTTCTTCTTTCCCGAAAGGGAAAGGTTTCCCTTTTTGTCTTTTCTCTCTTTCATTTGTTTTTCTTCTTTAAACTTATCCTTCCCTTCTCAATTATCTTCCTTTTTTTCCTAGCTTAGTCATTAAGCTAGTAGGAGGTGGCACTCCCACAATTTTCCTCAAAATTCCAAATTACCCCCCAAGATTTTTCAAAATTACGAAAATACCTCCCAAAGTTTCAAAAATTACATTTTTGCCCTAAAATTCTTTTAAGCTTCCACAAGCTTCTAAAACCCGAGTATTACTCTGGGATTGCCTGTGTTCTGGGTGCACGACCTGCACATGTAACGAAGGGATATCGAAGAGAAAATGGTGATAATTCAGTACATTTTTGGTAAGTCTCCTGAAATCTAGAATATTTCTTGTTCGATTCGGGTTAGAATCGGCTAGATCACAATTACTTGAAAATGGGCCATGGTTACTTTATAGTAAATAAGTCATCTTGAAGCCATATGGACAACCTCGATATACGTCTCCGGAAAAGGATGACCTAACTGTAATTTCTATAAGGATTCAATTTCCATAACTACCTCTTTAGTCTGGTCACCTCAGATGATAAGTCGAATTGTAAGTACAATTGGCAATCCTTCGTTTATGGATAATATGACATTAATGAAGGAAAGGCTGCGGTAGGCTAAAGTGTTTATTGAGGTGGGAGTTATCCAACAAATGACTGAAACCATACCATGAGAGGACCGAACGATACTATCATGTATAAAAGGGTAAAATATGAGTGTGTGCTTGACACAAGAAGTCGAGATTTCTAGGGCTTTCTCTATTTCTTTTTGGCAGAATTTTCTTTTGGAGAACGTCCTAAACTTCTATGGAGGAAGACCGACAGTTCCAAAGAGGAAGTCCAGGAAGATGACCCGGGAGAAGCCCACTAACTCTGTAGCCCAAGGCACCAATGAGATCTGGGGGCAAACATAAATGGTAAAGGTGACTGATTTAAGTCTCTCTTCTCTAGTAGAGCCAAACATCTGATTAAAATCACAAGTTGAAAAAAAAGTCAATTAACCACCAGTTTTATCGAGAACCGGCGGGTTGATGCCTTAATATTTTAGATTTTTTATCTAAATTTTGAGATATTATCCATCCTTGATTTGTTTATTATCTCTTATAAAATAAAAGGGGTGTACTGGATTTCTAGAGTTTTTCCCTATTTTCATCTAAATTAAGGAAATTTGACTGCATCAAGGATAATGACAAGATAACTCCAAATTATCCAATCAAACACAATATTTTTCCTGAACTGGGCTCAAAGTGGACTGAACTCTAACTAGAATGGACTGGACTGACCTTATGGAACTCAAGTGGATAATATAAGTCTGTTTCTTATTACTAGGCCTATTCCCTTTGATGATAAACTTTATTTATTAATAAAGCCCAACAACATATAAATAAAAGACTAGTAAAATAGAGTTTCTATAATACGATAGTGTCGGCACAAGTATAAATTAACGTATTGAAGGCATGGCCTATGCTGAATGTACAATACTGTGGGTGGGAGACGTGATGTTGTTCATTAATTATGCCTACGGTAGTAGAGACTTAAGCCTAAGGCTTTTCTAAAGGGCCATATATTTGCTCAATTTGGTGTAAGTTCCTTGTGCCGAACTGTGTTTGAGACTTTTGATGATGTTATAACGTTGACCTTTTGCCTGGATTCTTTTGTTTAAGTATTTTCTAACAATTAATATTGTGGAAAAACATACCTTTGGATGTGAGAAATCATATATGATCGCTGAAGAATGCATTGGCTAAGTGTGATATTTGGTTCGGAGTGAGGAATGTTTTACCATCCGTCCGAATCGTCGGATGAAACCTCGAATTTACCCAATTAGGGGGCCTCCTTCATGACCTCGTTTTACTCTGTCCCTGGCTATAATGCTAAGATTAAATAAGAGCAAAACTCTAGGTTCCGTACTTCAAAGAAGGTAGAGATTTAAGTTGGAATTGGAGTAGGTTGGGGAGTCGCCTTTAACGTATGAGATTATAAGAAGAAGAGAAAAATGCGGCAATAGGCAATTGGGCCCAATTCAAGCCCTAAATTCAAGAAGTAGGTGCCAACATTCTGAACAAGAAAACCAACCATTTTTTCCACGTAATTAATTAACTGGGTTATTCGTTAAATTCTTCTAGTCTTCTGACAAGTGATCAGAAGTTTTCATCTTCACTGTTTCTGCACTCTAACCAACCGGCTAGTTCAAGTTTAAAATTGTTTTTTGCAAACATTGCCTCTTCATAAAACAAGAAAGTGTATTTCTCAACAAGTAAATAAGGTGAATTTAAATTTCTCTTGTGTGCTTGTCTATTTGCTTGAGAATCTCCCTTCCCCCACATGTTTTGCACTACAAGAAAAGACGTCTTTTGCGACGGAGTTTTAGCGACGGCATAGATTCCGTCGCTAAAATGAGTTTTACCGACGGAAACCTCTGCAGTAAAACTCCGTCGTAAAATATTATTTAAGCGACGGATTTATTCCGTCGCAAAAAACTCCGTCGGTGAAAAGGCGTTTTACCGATGGAAACCTCCGTCGGTAACACTCCGTCGTGAAATATTATTTAAGCGACGGATTTATTCCGTCGCAAAAAACTCCGTCGGTACAAATAGGTCTTCACCGACGGACGTTTAGCGACAGAATCCGTCGCTAACAGTCTATTTAATTCACAGATCTGGTTTGAACTGTCACTGCTTCTCTCTTCGAAAATCCCAAAACCCAACTTCCCTCTACCCCGGCGGCGACCTCCCTCGACACCGGCGGTGACTTCCCTCGACCCCGGCGGTGAAGATGAGAGAGACTGAGAGAGAGAGAGAGAGAGAAAGAGCAGCATCGACCACCGGGACCACCGGAGACAACGGTTTCTCACTTCCGGCAGTATTTCTCATGAGGTAAAGTTCTTGTCTTCCTCTCTATTTGCTCTACGCTATACCTTATGTCTTCCTCTTATACATGTAAATTGCTGTGAAAAGTTAAAGACATTGGAGATTGAGTGGGCTGGATTTGCTCTCCGCGCTTTCAATATTGAAACAGCGAGAGCAATGGATGTTGCTTCTGATCCGAAAATAGGCCTTATTTGACTACTTTGGTGGCAGGAAGCCATAGACAAAATCGGGTTAAGTGGCGTTGGATCTAGATGGGATGGGACGGGATGGAACTGGGCAAGGGACATTAAAATTAAGATGACGCAAACCCAAAACCCTAAACCCTAAACCCCAATTGAATCGAACCCTCAATTATAGTAATTGAACCCCTAATTAAACCCTAAAATTGAACCGAACCCTAATTAAACCCTAAATTGAATGCCCTAATCGAACCGAACCCTAAATGAAACTAATTGAACCCTAAATTGAAATAATTCAAGCGCATCGGATATGTGAATTTTGAACATTTTTTTCCCATTTGAACATTGATCATTTGTTTGATAATTTTAGGTTGTTAATTGTGCGTTTTAGAATTGTGATTATTGATCGATGATTTTAGGTTATTAGCTGTGCATTTGAAGTAATTGCGATTATTAATTGATGATTTTAGGTTGTTAATTGATGATTTTAGATTGTTAATTGTGCATTGAGCATTTGAGATGTTGAGATTATTGACGGAGGATGGGACCCAATTGGATTGAATGTGTGATTTTTGTTAATTTTTATTGCATTGAGCATTTGAGAATTGAGAATTGAGATTGTTGACGGAGGATAGGACCCAATTGGATTGAGATACCTGTTAGTCAGCATAGACACGGACACCACGTCTGATCGACGGTGTCCGACATTTAAAAAACAAATTAACGTGTGCCGATGTGTCTGGAGGTGCGTGTCGGTGGGCGTCGGACACGTGTCCAAAGGCATCGGACACGTGTCGGTATGTGTCGGACACGTGTCGGTATGTGTCGGACACGTGTCCAGAGGTGTCAAACACGTATCGGACACCATATCGACACCATATATGAGGTGTCGGAATTGAGATTGTTGACGGAGGATGAGACCCAATTAGACTGAGATACATGTTAGTTAGCGCAGACACGGACACCACGTTTGATCGACGGTGTCCAGCATTTAAAAAACAAATTAACGTATGCCGATGTGTTTGGAGGTGCCTGTCGGACACGTGTCTGACGCCGTCGGACACACGTCGGTATGTGTCGGACACATGTCCGAAGGTGTCAGACACGTATCGGACACCATATCGACACCCTATATGAGGTGTCGGAATTGAGGTTGTTGAATGTGCATTAAATTTAGGTTAGTTAGGTTAATGCGACATTTTTAGCATGCACCCCATGGAATCTAATCGTGGCTCCAGCGCTGGCTATAATTAGCCCTAATTAGTCCTGATTAACAATATTTTAGTAAATTAATTAACCCTAATTAGCTCTAACGAGCCTAATTAGTTTTAATTAACCCTAAGAACCTGATGAAATTCAAATTAGCTGTAATTACCCAAAATTAGCCCAAATGAACCCAATTATGCGCATATTGATTGTAGTTAGCCTAATTAGTCATAATTTGCACTAACATAACCCAATTACGCCTAATTAGCGCTAGTTAGGACTAATCAACACTACTCGGCACCATCAAAACCCTAATTAGGACTAAATAACCCTAATTAGTCCTAATCAACCCTAATTAGCTATAATTATCCAAAACTAGCCCTCATTAACATTAATTAGCCCTAACATAACCCAATTAAGCCTAATTAGCCCTAATTAGGACTAATCAGCACTACTCGGCACAATTAAACCCTAATTAGGACTACATAACTCTAATTAGCCATAATCAACCCTAGTCAGCTATAATTATCCGAAACTATCCCTCATTAACATTAATTAGCCCTAACATAACCCAATTAAGCCCAATTAGCCCTAATTAGGACTAATCATCACTACTCGGCACAATTAAACCCTAATTAGGACTAAATAACCCTAATTAGTCCTAATCAACTATAATTAATAATCGTAATTAACCCTAATAACCCAGTTAGCCCTAATTAGCCCTTGTACATCCCATAATTACTCCATGTTGCCCAGAGATGGTTCAATTACTCGTTGTTTACAAACCCTGCCTTCTTTATATTAATTGTTGTTTTGAGAAGTCCATTGGCAACGAGATGGTTCAACTCGTTGCCAACAAGTTCTATTTAATGTGGAATTGGTAACATATGCAACGATCATTCTGTAGTTTTGATATTTCGGAAAGATTCTTGCATATCTTATCAATTTCTGAACACAGCATGCATAGAAACCCTTAGTTCCCGTTCAAAGGTACTCATTACAAAGTAATGCCTTGTAATGAGCCTTTGGATGTCCAGTTTGGACAGTTTGGAAAAGCTAATTGTTTATAAAACAATATTTTGACTCATGCTTTATGTTCTATGTCGTGGATATTTGGTACACGTTCTCGTGTGTTTCTCCGGGTGCATACAGATCTGGTGTTCTAACATCCGTCAAACCTTCCTGAGCAAGGTAAGATGAATGTTAGAACACCTAATCGATGTGGTATACTTGGAGAAATGTGGGGAGGTGCTGCCAAATTTTTCACATATCGTTAAACCACTATTTTTGCAGGCCTCGTATGAACAGCTAAGGGGGTCCGAGCAGCAGTCCGGACAGCCATCAGCGTCCACTAGTACGGCTGCGAGTACTGGGGGGTTGAAGCGATGGCTGGATACGCCGGAGGAGGTGAATCGGCCGAAAGGCCGCATACGCGGCCTGCCTAGCATGACTGCTCGTGCCGTGATAGGAGCGTCCTCACCCCCTGCTGCCCCTCCACAGACACCGGCTCCTCGGCCTCAGTTGGATGACGAGGAGATCCAGCGCATTGCTACAGTAGTGTGCCGGATGATCAGGGAGCAAGGCACTATTGGACAGGCCACCCCGGCCCCGGATCAGCAGGATCCAGATCCGGGACTCGAGAACCCCTGATGAGCCCCTTCCCGTGCCCGTTCCTAGCTTCCCCCCCCCCCGTGCCCGGCTTGTACTCTTCTCCCCTCTCCTAACCGGCTATATCCGGTTCCCGGCTTGTACGTATATGAATTTTTTTTATTAGAAATATTTTTTATAATTGATTATATATATTTCTTTCTGTATTGATTATTGCGCATTGTTGTTGAGATTTAAAAATTGTATTACAGGTCTGGGTAATTGAAAAATAAAAAAAAATTCAAAAAAAAAATTGACTTTTGGCGACGGATTAATTCGTCGCTAAAGTATTCCTACAATCAGTTATTTAGTGACGGAATATTCCGTCGCTAAATAAGTTTTTTAGCGACAGAATATTCCGTCTCGAAAATATAAATCCGTCGCTAAAAAAATATAATTAGCGACGGATATGCCGTCGCTAATTAAAAATAAATCCGTCGGTAAAAATGACATATTTAGCGACGGATTTAAAAATTCCGTCGCTAAACTATTAGTGACGGGCTTTTATACGAGGGATATTTAGCGACGGTGAATCCGTCGCTAATTCTTTTAGCGACGGATTTTTGGCTTTTAGCGACGGATTACCCCGTCGCTAAAACCCTGTTTTCTTGTAGTGTTGCATGTTTACAGCTGTGAACATATTCCAAAGAATCTTATATTTGTGCACCAGCATGCTTTTTGGCTTATACCTTCAATATCAGTAGAAACTTTTTTTATTATTATTCAATCATTGATTCTCCAAATATGTTACTCAAATCAGTGGCGTTGTACGGTGTAAGGCTGGTATCCAAATCTGTTACTCAAATCAGTGGCGTTGTACGACCAATTGTCCTTGGACATTTTTGGCTCCGGCTTTGAGTGATCTCTCCGCAGTTTTTCTCCTTAGGCCTACGTGACCAACTGCTTCCTCACGTTGTATAGAGGACAATAGTTTGGGTGGCTCTAGCAATGGACAATGTTACCTTTTCATATCCCCAGATGACCAATTGTTGTAATCGCGGGCTTTGACTTCAAAGACGTGTCCTTATGATTAAGCAACCAATTACTGTTAGAGTTGGCTCGGCTCTTAGTCATAAGCCTTGGGTGTATCGAGACGACCAATTATTGTTATTGTTGGCTTTGGCTTCTAGATGTACCCCACAAACGTGTCTAAGCGACCAATTATCGTTACCGATTGATCTACCTCATAGACATGACCTTCCAATATCCTTAGACGACCAATTGTCATTGCTGTTGACTCCGGCTTCTAAAAGGATGAGCCTTACGGCTAACCGACCAATTGTTGTTACAGTTGGTCTGACGCTTAGAGATAGTTTCCTTTAGTATTCTTGGATGACAAATCGTTACTACCGTTGGCTACGGATCCAGATGAAGATTAGTTTCACTTGGCGATCAATCGTTGTTATTGTCGGCTTCGGGTTCAGTGATATCCAACCTTTCGAACTTTGTTTCTCTGATTCTTCTTCATATGATACATTTGAAGCCTAACAAATATCCAACCTCATATCTTTGTGTTATTTGCAAGTATGCTCAGAGTCTTGTGGTCATTTTCGTGTTTCACTACAAAAATGTGTTGTTTTAAGTGATTTTGAGCCGCACCTAGCTTCCTCTCCAAAGGCTTGTTAGACATCCCGTTTTTGTAGTATTGTTATTTTTTTTAGAATTGGTGGAATTTATTGATAATTAAGTTTATTAATTATAATTGTAGGCTTAATAATATAATGAGCTAGATTTACTTAGTTAAGTCATCTCTGAGAATTGAATTGGTCTATTCCAATCCAGTGCAGTCTAATTTAGTGTGAGTTCATTCCAGTCAGAAGATTATGATTGCTCAGACAATTCAGAAGTATTTTGAGATTAATCCCTGATGAATGTAAATCTCATTAATTTAGTTGTATAAAATATAGAGATAATTCCAAAAATCTGGTACAATCCATATGTATAATCAAATACAATTTTCTGATTAGGGACAGATAAGTTCCAGAAATTTTGAGAACTTTTTTTAGAATACCATGGGATGAAGCGGCCGGTTTTTAACAAATTGCCTGTTATTTGACTTTTGTTTAATATGGAATTTTGATCAAAATGGTTGATTCTGTCAGTGACCTTCGACTCAAAAGTTTTTGTTATCACTTTAATTCGCCCCAAACATTTATAAAAAGGTCCTTTTGACTAAATCTCAAAGGACGCTAGTCTCTCTAAAACTTTTGTGCAATTTCTTCCTATAAGTGAGTTATCATTTCTAAAGAAAACTTCAGTACTTTCATACAACACTCGTCCTATTAATGATCTACATTGCATCATAGATTCATCTTAAGGTGATCCTAAGTCGACTAAGCCATTGTCATGTGTGTGGTAATTTTACCTTGCTTTTTAGTTTCGTCTAGTGTATTACCCGCCCCGCGACAAAATTTCGGTCAGCAAAATAACTTTTTGTGGAAAAAACGTCTCTCAAATCCATTTCCTATTTTTGTGTCAAAAGACCGAAGTTTAGAGTCGATGTACAGTGGCTTTGATCCCGGATTGTCCGACTGGTACGTAAACTATTTGACCCCAACTGTTAGACTCAAACCAAAACTATATAATTGGGAGTAGGGAGTATTTATTGCATGTTACATTATTCGAGACGCAAAAATCATAAGAAAACAAATTGGAGACCGCAAGGGTATGGTTGGTGCTCAACGTTTTTCTACCTATAACTTATTCCCCGAACCCATCAATTCTGTTTTCAGTAGATTAGAAGCCTTTTGGCGCCCTAGAGTCCTTTCTTATTTTCCTTTTATTTTCATAAAAATAAAATAAGATGGCCACTCCGAGGTTTTTTAGAACCTTTAATGGATCAAAAAGAAAAATTTTCGATGCGGCTTTAGCAAGCTTGTACCGACGCGTTGGGTACGGTCGATTTTTTCGTCGCTTTAAAACTATAGTGTGTACATAAATTTTGAGGTGGTCTAAAAATTTGTTGGATATCCTTCGCACAAAAAAGTGACGAAAACAAAGAGATGTTCAAATAAGTCCATGCTTAAGTTCCAACACTAAAACCTTTAATTCAAGAATGTTCTCGGAGTGCCCGATTTCTGCTTTAACTTGTTATCTATAAGCAGACTGACAAAGGACTTGGAATTTGCACTAATATTTTGGTCGGATGTTTGTGTTATACAAGACTTACCATCGATGATGCCGATTGGACTGGGTAAAATGCGGGATGACCTTCATTATTTGGAGACTAGAGAAGAGGGCAAGGCTTTGATGGCTCAATGTTTGAAGAAATCTAGGTTATGGCATCGACGATTGGGGCATCTTCCTATGGACCGTCTTTTTCTTGTCCCAGTCATATCTTATGCTCCTGGTAAATTGAGAGACAATTTTTGTGATGCTTGTTGTAAAGCAAAATAGACTAGACTACCCTTTGCTCTCCATATGAATAAATCATCACATAAGTTTGACATAATTCACTGTGATATCTGGGGATCATATAAGACTGCATCTATGACACATGCTCATTATTTTTTGACTATCATTGACGATTATAGTTGAGTCACTTGGGTCTTTTTTAATGAAATTTAAATCTGAGACACGTGGCTATCTACTCTACTTTTTTAGGTGGGTACAAACACAATTTAACTCTACTGTAAAAGTCATTCGCATAGATAATGGGCTTGAATTCAAACACAGTGACATTCTGGCTTATTACCTAGAGCACGGCATGGAAAGAAAATCTAGTTGTTCTCAGACACCACAACAAAATGGAGTAGTTGAGCATAAACATCAGCATTTATTGGAAGTGGCACGTGCTTTACTATTTCAAGCCAACTTACCAGTCAAATTTTGGGGAGAGTGTGTACTCACGACAGCCTATTTGATCAATTGGATACCACTTTCGGTCCTAGGTAACAAAACGCCATTTGAGATGCTAATTGGCAAATCACCGACTTATGCTCATTTGCTTACTTTTGGGTGTTTATGCTACGACCATGTCAATAATAAACCTCTTGATATATTTGCACCCCGTTCCCAACCTAGTGTTTTCCTTGGTTATTCACATGGACAAAAGGGCTACAAGGTTTTTGATCTTGCTAACTAGAACATTTATGTGTCTTGTGATGTTCAATTTTTTGAAGAAACTTTTCCCTTTAGTACTGATATGGCCGCAACCCCTATTGAGTCAATTTTGAGTTTTGTGGACAATGTGATGCCACATGGAACAGAGAAAACCCCCTTAGTCCTCTTGGGTCGACATCTAATTTGAATCACTCGAATCCCACCCGAGCTGTACAAGCCCAACTTGACATGGCCCCAATTCCCGTGCCTGGACCACTTGAAGACGCTCATGTTACCCCAACAGCTGACTAGCTTGAGGCACAAACAGTTCCCAATCAAGTTGATGGCACACACACTGACATTTTGCCCAATCCCGCGAGGTCCAACACTACCGAATCACCTCATCTGCCGAATGATGTAGCTTTTCTTGCTGAGTCTACTATTGATGCATCAAATGCTATTGGACCAACTAGCACTCATCCCCAACGGCACCGCAACATGTCACAGAAGCTCCATGGTTTTGATGTAAACTTGCCCCCTTCTCTTGCTCTTCCAAGCTCGCCATTGAATCCACCCAATTCATCAGTTAATTTGACGGTACATTCTCTCTCTAACCCTATATCATATTCAAAGTTTTCCCCTGCTCATCATATTTTTTTGGCGGCCATTTCTTCCATGGATGAGTCCAAGTCCTTCTCTCAGGCAATAAAACACCAGAATTAAAGAAATGCCATGGCCAAAGAAATTACCGCTTTATAGTCAAATCAAACCTGAACCCTCACACGGCTACCACCTGGTAAATGTGCTATTGATTCTAAATGGGTCTACAAGGTTAAGCACAATCCAGAGATTTAAAGCCCGCCTCATTGCTAAGGGCTACACACAAATTGAAGGGGTTGACTTTCATGAGACATTCGCACATGTAGCCAAACTTGTTACGGTACGCTGTTTACTTGTTGTAGCTTTGTCAATGGAAACTTCATCAATTGGATGTTAACAACGCATTCATCCACGGTGACCTTGATGAGGAAGCATACATGAAAATCCCACAGGGTTTTGCCAAACAGGGGGAGATGCGTGTTTGCAAGTTACAAAAGTCCCTTTATGGACTCCGTCAAGCTTCTCGTAATTGGTACCACAAGTTCACTGCGGCTTTATTTACCATTGATTTTCATCAGCCTCACGCTGACCATTCTCTATTACTTCTAGCAATGGCTCATCTTTTCTTGTTGTTTTAATTTATGTGGATGATGTTATTATTATTGGTAATGATACCGTGTGTCTTTGCCGACTCAAGAGTTATCTGGATCAGAAATTTCATATCAAGGACCTTGGGAAACTTAAGTATTTTCTTGGCATCGAGGTGGCACGCTACCGCTCGGGTATTGTTATTTGCAAAAGAAAATACACGCTGGATATTCTTGAAGAAAGTGGGCTTTTGGGTGCAAAGCCCTCTCATTTTCCCATGGATTCTAAACATAAACTCCAGACTGACATCGGCCCTTTATGCTCGGACCCTAGTCGTTATAGGTGCCTAGTGGACCGACTGCTATATCTCACCATCACACGTCTTGTCATTAGCTATGCAGTCCACATTCACAGCCAGTTTATGCAGTCTCCACGACAACCGCATCTTGATGCTGCTTATCGTGTTTTACACTACTTGAAAGGATCTCCTGGTCAAGGCCTTTTCTTCCCTTCCGCTAGACCTTTATCTCTGCGGGCATACTGCGATGCCAATTGGATTGGTTGTCCCACCACACACTAATCCACCACCGGCTACATTGTGTTATCTCCTATTTTCTGGAGGTCCAAGAAACAATCTGTGGTTTCTCGCTCTTCTGCTGAAGCTGATATCGTGCTATGGCCACAACATCTAGTGAAATCATCTGGCTCACTCATCTTTTACGTGATCTCCAAGCCCCTTGTAATAAACCAGTTCCACTCTTTTGTAACAATCAAGCAGCTCTTCATATTGTCGCCAATCCCGTCTTTCATGAAAGAACCAAAAATAACGAGATCAATTGTCACTCCATCCGTCAACACATTCAGTCACATGTCTTAATTCCCAGATCCATTTCTTCTCGGCTACAATTGGTGGACATCTTCACCAAAGCACTCAGTCGAGATTATTTTCATGCACTACTTCGTAAGTTGGGCATTTTCACTCTTCGTGCACCAACTCGAGGGGAGTAATGGAGGACAAACCGACTCCATGAATCATGGAATAGATATTCTAGTCCATGATTCATGGGAAATGGAGGACAAACAGACTCCATGAATCATAGAATAAATATTCTAGTCCATGATTCATGGAAAATCAAATATTGAATCATTATGTACAAAGTCAAATTATGTTATTTTAGGTAGGTCAACTTATCTAATTTTGCTAGGTCAAATGATCTAATTTAGGTAGGATCCCTAAGTTTAGCAATCAGCATTAACATCTTGTACTATAAATAATGCACCTTTCAGTTCAATAAAATTATCCAAGAGAATTCTCAAATTCTTC
Organism: Escallonia herrerae; assembly: GCA_033070095.1. Taxonomy (NCBI): domain Eukaryota; kingdom Viridiplantae; phylum Streptophyta; class Magnoliopsida; order Escalloniales; family Escalloniaceae; genus Escallonia; species Escallonia herrerae. Next base: position 89,891 of record JAVXUP010002526.1, on the reverse strand, counting down.
ACCCTAAGTAGCCCTTTAGGATCGTAATTCCCCTGGTCACTGAATTTGTCATTCCTAACGATGACCTGTTTAAGGGCAAATATTTGTGCATCCCTAGCATGTCTTTGGGAGATTGTATGATTTGGGAAATACACGCAAGTGCAGTAGGTAGTCATTTAGGTCATGATAAAAACTCATTTCGCTTGTCGAGGATAGATTCTTTTAGCCAGGCCTTAAGTGCGATGTAGCTAGTTGTTTCGCTTTATCGTACATATCAAACAGCAAGTGTAGGAAGCAGAATATATACCGGTATGTCTACCCATCTTCCTCTACCTCATGCCCTTTTTCACATGGAAGCACATTGTTTTTGTTGTAATGGATCACTTTTAAAGATAATAACACCATTTTCCAGCAAAACGGTTTTGCTGATGCTTCCAACAAAGCAAGGATTTTCTTTAGCAAAGACTCAAGGTCATTTTTTCAAATTGTTGCATGGTCACCCAAAGACAATTGTGTCCAATAGAGGTGTGAAATTATGAGATATTGTGATATCCCACATCAGATGTATGATTTTGATTGGCCCTATAAAGCCCTATCCATGAACTAATCAGTACCTACTTCGCTAGCTCTTTTGCATGAGGAATTGCACTGTGGTGGGGCCATGGACTTGATCATTACAGATAGTATCAAAGTCATCTCTTGAACGCTTGGGTTTGGCTATACAGTCGGGTTGCCGATTGCTTGGGGAGACGAAGGCAAGCCTGGGTATATCTCACATCAAGACGATGATTGGGGGAACAAAGGGTGAGCCATGTATATCCCACATTAGCTAGAGAGGAAGATAATGGGTTGCGTGTCATTGAGCCTTAGCAAGGACGCTAAGGCATAAGGGGGAGATTGTGATATCCCCTATCGGATGCGGGATACTTTGTGATCGATTTTATAAAACCTTGCCCATTAACTTATAAACACCTACTTGATTAGCCCTTTAGTGGGAGGCGTTACCCTGTGGTGGGGCTTTGGCCCAGGTGGTCATAGTTACTCTTAGAAAACTTCTAAAGATAGTTAGCACTAGGCTCCAGTTTTCCACAGCACAATATCCTCACACCAATGGTCAAATCGAGGTAGCTAGTGGATCTAGGTTACGTTTTGCCCTGAAATCATGCTATCTGTTTGACATTATTTCTCGAATTTATAATAGTGCACGTTTCTTTAAGTGGTCATTGTATGTTACTCTTTTATCTCAACATCACATGCAATATGATTTATGTGTATAAAGATGCATATACATGGGAGATATCTCTCTGTTTACATATATACTAAAAGAACTATGTTCGCAACATCATATGAGTTTAGAGACATCATTCAGTAGGTTGTAGTATTTAATGAGATAGTTTAGCATAATGACTACTGATTTCATTGGTGAATATCTTGTAGGCGAATTTCGCAAATTATTAGTTTAAGTGCTTAAACCATGTTTCCTGTAGTAGAGTGCATTTACGGTTATTTAATGCTGTTAACTACAAATATAAGATTCTCATAAGGAGGTTATGCGGTAACCTAATGATCCTAGAATCCAATTGTAGCTAGAAAAAGAAATGCTTAAGGATCCCCCTCCTGGCTTTAATTGTGACCAGATTAAGAGAGACAAAGATTAGACCTAATAATATTAAATATTAGGTCTAATAACGTGTTTTATGAGTGCTTCAAAGAGCAATGTTTCGAGTCTCTCTCTCCATCTCCCTCTCCCTCTGAATACAGCTTTATGAAAGTTAGGATCTTGGGAGGCAAGTTTGGAGTCCACTCTCCAGCATCTTGCGCGGTCATAAGAAGGAAGCTGTAAGGAGAATCCCAATACGTTGTAGCCACCTATTAGATCAACCAAGCAGTTGGCTAGTTTCTTTTTGGTCTCATTTTATATATTCTCGTGTTCATGTAGTACTATAAAGGAAAGCGTGGGGAAATTATTGGTTGCTATATTTTCTAAAACCTATACTTCTTCGGAATTTTCCAACAATTTACTTAGATGTCTTGTTAGAGATCAGCTCTCAAGTCGGGATTCTATCTTGCCTATGGCAGAGTTTTTTATGATAGCTCTGTCAATTGTTCTAGGTATGAGCCAATTTCAGATTTATACAAGGTACCAACCTCGGTTAGGCATAGACTTGTTTCCAATTCCCATTGCATCTGGGAAAGGTGACCCTGCTGATCCATTTGCACCTCACACTTGTGATTTACATGCTGAGATAAGTAGGAAAATCATTTTGAGCAGTAAAATTATGAGTTTGTTCATCACAAGTACCAAGAATTTTCAGATAACTATCCAAGTAATTCTTTCCACATATACGATTGATTTATAGGCTCTAAAGGTATCGTCTATGACACAAGATTAGTGGTGATGTTTATGAGGTGGACCTCCCACATGACACGGCAATCAGATCAGTGGAGGACCTCCCATCCACTTCCCTGTGTCATAATCACCATTAGCAGTTCCGGCTAACCATCATATCCTTCATCCAAGAAGCAAATAGCTGAGATGATTGAGGACGTGGTTGATGAGAGAATCTTGTCAACGAGGCACTGCTGCTACAGGCAGCTCTTGGTCAAATGGCGCTGCCATCAAGCCAATGATTGGACGTGGATTACAGCTAAGGCTAGAACTTAATTCGTTGGAGCAAGACTATGCATTCATTTCAGGGTCCGGATGGTCTATTATGGCTATATTATGGCTAGGGTTACAGTAGGCATATTGTAGCCCCAGTTACAGCCGTCTGATCGAGTTAGGTGGGAAGATATGGTCCAGATGAAGCCACGTCAGTCAATATTTAATCCCCTTAAACACTCTGATTTCTCTATCCAAGCCAGACTTTCGCTTCTCTCTCTCTCTCTAATTCCATCAACTCCTCCACGCCCTCCACTTTCCGACGACGGCATGTCCACCTTTTGGCGACGACTCCTCTGTGCCTCCACTTTCTAACGAAGACACGACGATGGCATATTCACTTTATGGTGATCCGGATCCAGATCCAATCTTCCTTCTCAAAACCAAGCGTCCTCTCCCTCTCCGATTCCATCTAACTGCAGTGACGACGCCTCCACTCCTCCACCTTCCAGTAATGATGATGAAGAATAAGAGGAGATAAGATTGATTGGGAGGGGCTGCTTAACATGTGGGAGGTGAGCCGAAGTCGGGGTTCAACTCGATTGTGGGATGGACATGTCTAGATCAAAGTCAAACTTAGGTGATTCACGAGGTCTTTTCCGAGCAAAGTTGGATTCTTTCTATTGGTATAAGATTGTTCTAACTAATTGGTATATTTTACTTGTATTATTTTTCAACCTCTTTGAAATTTGTTGGTTTCACCATCAACTAACAATCTATTGGTTTCATAGGTGATGAATATGAAGGTTGTAAATTAAAGTTTTTGGGAAGTTCTCAATGTTATAGAGAGGAAACTTTGTAATGTCACTTGAGATTGTCTTTAACAAAAACAGCTTGTCATCTATGTTAGGGATCAGAGTTCTTTAGTTACTTTTTTGGTTTGTTTTCATGGTTGATTCCTTCATTGAATCCTGTAGATATGGAATTTAAATTGCATTTTTCGTGAATGATGAGGAGAGAGAGGGAGTGTAGATCGAGGAGGAGAAAAAAGGGATGTGTTGTCAAGACGTCGCCAGGAGGCGGAGGAGTCGTCGTTGTCGCCTGGAGGTGGAAGCGCCATTTAAAGGTGAAGGATGCTCCGCTACCGGCAGATAAAATTAAAGAAAGAGTGAAGTGTTGTTGGTTTGGGTTGGCAGAGAATAAATGTCTGAAAATAGATAGTGATGTGGCTTCATCTAGACCGTATCTTCCCACCAAACTCGATCGGACGGCTGTGACTGGGGCTATAGCATGCCTGCTGTAACCCTAGCCACAGCAAGCGATCTGGATCCTCATTTCAGTGGAAGCAAAACTTTCAAAATTCGGGAGAAATAATAAGGATCAGACCTTAAAGCTTCGCATCGTTAATTTGTTTATTGTTTACACCGTCTACTCGATTTTTATCATCTTCAGTTATTTTTTATCGCTTCCGCATTTTGGTACTTTATTGGTAATTAGGGTTTCAATGATTCCTTATTAATAAAGAGTCAAAATATCACTTTGGATTCAGTTATGAGAGCCAAGAATTTTATTAGCAACATTGTGCTTTGCGCTTTTGCCTGTGGGTACATAAAGTCCTGCTGGAGGACACAAAATAGTCTGTGGACCAGCGTAACCCCGCGGGAGAGTGAGCAAACTATTATGTTCTTATTCTTCAATTTATGTGCAGCATCACAAAGGAATTCTTAAGCTGAAGCAAAAAAGAAAATTATTACAAGATTTTTAATTATAGCCATGGTCAAGGTTATTGCATCTGTAATATTCATTGCACCTCTTTAAAAATGGAAATTTGCTCATGTTCCCCACTCTTTCAAGGGAAATTAGGAAAAGATGGGATTTAGAGTTAAATATTTGTAGATGAGGGGTTTGTATTGGAAAATTGTGAAAAAGTGGGGTATATTTTGAAAATCTCTGACAAAGGGGGTTAGTTGGAAAAAAAATAGGTTTTTTTAAACCATATACTTTCCCATCCCCAAAATACCCCTCCCCGTGTTTTTCCCACATCAGACTTTTGGATTGATATATTCTCAGCATTTTCTTCTCTTTCCAGCCAAAGTCTCTGGCTCCCTCTCTCTCCATTTCCAGCTGCCGACGACTCCTCAACGATGTCCACTTTCCGGCGACGGAGCGTCCACCTTCCTGCGACGTGAACTACATCCCTCTCTCCAAACCAAGTGTCTCTATCTCTCTCTCTCTTTCCCCGATTCCATCTACCAGCGGCGACGACACCGCCACTTTCCGACAACGACGATCCATGGGTTTCAAAATTGATCTATAGTCGTCGACGACGACACCCTTTCTCTCCATGGGTGCTGAAATCGATCCATTGGCAACGTCGACTCCCTCTCTCTCCGCCAAACCAAACCTTTCGGCGACGATATAGCTGGACAGCACCCAAGTTTGGATTGTGCTGTATATTTGTGGATTGCTTGGGTAAGCTATATTGTATTACATATTACTGGAATTTTCTGCTTTGTGTTCTGCGCATGTAGGAGTTCTCTATGTATCAAATTATGGTCCCTTGTTCTACTTTCAAGCCTTGCTTGATTAATTGTCCTCTCTGAGCTATGTGCATATTTTTAACTATGTTTCTAAATGCCAAAAACAGAGATTTTAATTGTACAATATTTGCTCATTCACTTGTCAAGACATCAAGTAGTCGTACTCGAGGTGGTAATCATCATTTTGGATGAGGGCTATATGCTTATGCATCTAAACTCTCCTGAATTGCGTGTTAAGTCAGAGAGTGGACTGTTATTGAGAGAAAAATGAATGCTGCGATTCGTCAGATCCTGAATAAGTTTATCCAATCATTAAGTTTCTAAGTCTATCTCCCCTTGGTCTGTCCTCATGTTTGGTTTATCTGCGACAAGTAAACTGGCACATCTGAGTGTTCAAAGTGGGAACCTGTAATCAAATGAAAGAGAAAACAATATGAGCTTATCCATTTTGTTACTAGAGGTACAAAGTACAAACCATGTTCAACATAGGAGTGTCCCTTGAAATAGGCTTCTAATGTGTATTTGGGCATTCGATAACTGTTGTGACGTCCTTGTAAGTGCGCGATATTTGGTTTGGATGTCAGATAAATTGCCTCGTATTCATAACTGCTTTATCTATCTTTCAACGAAATCCTGCCTTTTGGTTTGCAAGCGGAATTTGATCCTATAAGATGGCTGGATAAATCGTTAATACATATATGCTCTCAGTTTGGTGATTACCTGAAGGACAGTCCGTCTTCTTTTATTTTATTGCCACGGTTCTCAATATTTCCTCAGTTCATTTTCCACTTGCGCCGTTCTCAATTTGTTCAGGTAGATGCTAGTTTATTTTCCTTTGTTGGCATGTATAACTAGAGATTTGTGTAAAGTAATCTTTATTTTTTTGAGCTTCAACTCATGAATATTCTCCCTCTTGTCATTTAATTCACGTCTTCAACAACAGTCCAGATGAGACGGCATATTTTATTAGTGCAATTCATTTATTGTTTTCTACCATGAGAATCCCTAGTTAGGTGAATAATCCATCTTTGTTGAGTTAATTATCTTCTGCTCTGCACATTGATTTATGGAGACTCAAAATTTTTGTTCCTATAATGTTCTTTGCATTTGCCATCCTGGTTCTAGTTAACTGGACAACGGCGAACAGTCTGTAAATACTCTTTCGTCGTTCGATTGGATACGACGATTGTACTAAGTGAACCGCACCACTACGACAATTCTCCTAGTTAATTTGTTGCTGTAAGTATACTATTATTGTAGGTGTTGACAAATTGCTTGCATTACTACCTTCAGAAGCCGAAAATAGATGACGATAGTTACTAACTTGCATGTCTGTACACTTGGTATAATTCTTCCTGAGAGTGAGCAGAAAATTTGATGTATCTGGAAATTAATAGTTTCCTTTAATTGAGATACTTGGCACAACAATTATTGGTACAAGGAAATTTTCTGGACATCTATTTGATGACCTAAGTGTCTCCTATTCATACTAAATAAATTACTTTGTACCTTTTTGACACACTGTTGTGATTCTGGTGTGCCATAAACATTATCCAAAAAATGTTAGATTTTAACCTTTTGGGTAGCCTAAGCTTTTATCCGGGTGGTTGGCTGGATATTTTAGGCTTTGCCAGTTGCCACAGCCTTTGTTGTTTCCTTCTGCAGATTCTTAGTTCACCATATTAAGGGTGGTGTATCTTTGAAGTGAGGTATATGGTCTAGCAAATAGTAGAGTTGTAGATAAAGGAAATTATTAGTTCAAGCAGTAGCTTTGAAAGGTTTGGGATAAGACTCGAGAGTGGTTTCTATCGTACCCCCATACATGATTGGAGGTGAATGCATTGGGGGCACCTCGAGAGTTATGGCGTATTATACTCATATTTTTGTGCTGAAACACTATGTAATTTTTGCGATATGAATCAGCTTAGTGCAAGTCGATTGCGTGGCAGCAGTTTTGCTTTACATGCTGGAACGCAAATTAAGCAAGTTGAAATTAATCCCTTACATGTGTTCAACTTTGTTTTTAGGTTTATATTGATGCAGATACATGGCTGAATACAAATGGACCAGGAAACTTTGTTTTGTGCATGGTGGTTTCGTCTAGCTCTGGGAAGAAGCCTACTGGAAGCTTTCTTTGTTATTATGTTTGAATGGATTTGTTATTTTGATCTAACCTATGTTAGTCTTATGAGTTAGATTAATTGTAAAGAAGATGGTATGATTTGTGTAAGAATTTAAAACTTTAGTAAATTTTCACTTACGAGTTCAAATAGACCATGGTTTTTAATTTTATTTTTCTTATACAAAAGTCAGCTATAGTAGCAGCCATTAGTTCCTGGCATATAGTTTTAGCTGCTGTTATAGGTCTCCACAGTCAGCGGATAAGGAAGCCATAATAGCAGCGGCCAGCCGCTGCTGTAGATACCCTTGACCGCTGCCATAAGTCTTTGGCAGCGAGACTTACGCCAGCCGTATGTGAAAGCTGGCAAACCTTATAGCAGCGTTTATTGGACCTAAAATAGCGCTTTCCGATCGCTGCCATAGGCCATTTTAGAGGCTTGCTTAGGATTTCAGGGTTTTGCATGTTCACCCAGTGGCATGGTCGCCCTTTGTCGAGCCAAGAAGTTGATTCTCCTATAGACAGACATTGATATTCTCTTACAACGCTTAGGAAGTTGATTCTCTCGTAGGACAACAAACCAAAAATGCAGCACTTTTGTTGTTAAGCTAATACGGTGTAAAGATGGTTTTCTTTAACACAAGTCATTTTCTGCAAGAATGCAAGTACAGATATGCAAAGATGCTTGTCAGTTTGTGTAGATATTCAAGTCGTTTCTAATCTTGCAACCAATAAAATAGAAACTTTGCCTAAGGGAAGAGCTTATAACATAGCATAATTCGATGTAGATTTTCATGGTAAAAACATTGTGCCATTTTACAGTGGCAAATATAGTACATCTGGCCGCATCCTATACATGTGGTGCCATTATGGTGTAGCATGAATTTTAGTACCATTGACAATCACGCTTGCCCAATTTGCCAAGGAAGAGCTTTAAGAACTCCAAAACCACGTCTTCATTCGCAAATTGCCCTTACACTGCTGGGATCATTGAGGGTTGTCAGTATGCTCCGTTTCGATGGGAACTCAAAGCATATCGTTTCGTCACCTCTCCGTTAGGGTGCATATTATCGGCCCAGCTGCGCATGGTTGTTGAGGCCGTAAGGAGTCCGATGCGGAGTGGTTGATGTGTTTACCAACCAAGCACAGAAGAACGTTGTAGACGCAAACGGTTTGTGGTGACACCAGTCATTTTCTATGGAAAGACAAGTCAATTTCTGCAAAAGTTGTGTCCAATTGTGCTGATGCCCAAGTCGTTTATGCAGAAATTACAGGGTGTGTGCATGTTGGTGGAGTCAGTGTCTCTCGATTTGGAAAAAAGTCTCAATTGGAGCAAAATATGGGGTGAGGGGTGGGGTGGCCACAGTAAGGTGGGGGGTAAGGGTGGCGTAGGTTACCTTGCGGGTGGGGGTAGGCCGTATTTTACACATAAGTTTTGAGGAGAAAATGATCCACTTCAGAGTGTGTTTACCGATCAATCATAGTAGAACGGTGTACGTTCTGGGTGAAGTACCGACAAGCACCTTCACGCAAAGTACTTGCATTTCTGCAAAAAAAGACTTGTGTCAGCTAAACCGTGTATAACCTTGGCGCGCAAGCACAAACGACATGACTATCCCGCAAGGTGCTCCACTTGTGCACGGTTTGATCATTGTTGAAGCTTGTCTTCGTTCGCTTCGTGCACAGGGAAAACGCGTCACTTTTTGGGATCCTTCATGGTTCTTGGCGTGGGAGGATTTCACAATCTATGTGGTATTGTGCCCCGCCATGTGCATAAGAAAAGTAACCTTTGGGTGCTCGGACATAAGCTCTTCACCAAGCATAGAAATGACCTGGGCATCGGCACGTACCGACAAGCACCTTCACGCAAAGTACTTGCGTTTTTGCAGAAAACGACTTCTGTCAGCTAAACCGTGTACAACCTTGGCGCAAGCTCAAACGACCTGACTATCCCGCAAGGTGCTCTACTTATGCTTGGTTTGATTTGTCTTGAAGCTTGTCTTCATTCGTAAAACGGGCAAAGCACATCAAGTTTTGGGACTTACTCATGGTTTCTTGGCATCTGCGGACTTCACAATCTATGTGGTATCGTGCCCCGCCATGTGCATACGAAAAGAAACCTTGAGGTGCTCGGACATAAGCCTTTCCCCTATAAAAAATTTTTTGGTTACTTTTTGTATGCACATGGCGGGGCACAACGCCACATAGATTGTGAAATCTACCCACGCCAAGAAACCATGAAGGATCCCAAAAATTGACGCGCTTTCCCTGTGCACGAAGTGAACGAAGACAAGCTTCAACTATGATCAAACCGTGCACAAGTGGAGCACCTTGTGAGATAGTCATGTCGTTCGCGCTTGCGCGCCAAGGTTGTACACGGTTTATGTGACACAAGTCATTTTCTGCAGAAATGCAATGTACACGGTTTAGGTGACACAAGTCGTTTTCTGTAGAAACGCAAGTACTTTGCGCGAAGGTGCATGTCGGTACGTGCCAATCCCCAAGTCATTTCTGTGCAGAAGCAATACTAAACATTTTTTGATAGGGGAAAAGCTTATGTCCGAGCACCCCAAGGTTACTTTTCGTATGCACGTGGTGGGGCACAATACCACATAGATTGTGAAGTTTGCCCACGCCAAGAAACCATGAGTAAGTCCCAAAAAGTCGTCGCTAAATCTCTTTTGGCTATTAATTATTTTTGAATTAGATATCGCGTTGACCAGATAAGCGAGTACAGAATCGGTCACTGATTTTTTGCTAGCATTTAATTTTGTGGTCAATAATCCTTATGTTTTTTTTTTTTTTTTAGAGTCCTGAATTCTGCATTTGATTCGGTAAAATCAGTAAAAAAAAAATCATTAAACTGTCAACCTGAACTCATCGGATCAAACAAAAAGCGGTTATTGCAATGGCACCACCAAATTTCATACACATGACGGCACATACAATTAAATACAGTAGAAGTCTCGCAAGTTTATTCAACTAAAAGAATGATGCCTAACACTCTCTTCACTACTAATAGGAACTAAAAATACAATACACTACATAAACTTATTTATTTGCTGATGTATCTGTCGTGCTTTCTTCATTGACTCGATGTATGACCTCAAGAAGTTGTTCCGTCTGCATGATACTCGTAACCATCGTCATCACCAATAGCCAAGGGATTCTTTCCTATGCAATCATCATCCTTTCTCGTTTGTGCGAGTATAAACGGAGAAGATGGAGTAAGCCGAAAAGTCTTGGCACTCTCACACCTCATAAGCCTTCTTTTCTTCTCACTCTTACGTCCTCTTGCCCACGCGGTCATCAACTTTAGGCTCAAGTCCACACTACATGGAGCAAAAAAAATTAATTAACAAACTCATTGAGACAGCCAATGTATGTTTATCAAAAAAGGTAATTTCTGGTAATATCCATACATAAATCTGCGACACCACATATCAGCCTATAGAAGGACAATTGAACTTGTGCAATTGTCCAAGACAGGCAATAGTGAACTAATTATTTAAGTAAACTTCAATCAGAAGTAAACTTCAATCAGGAGTAAACGCACTCTTTGATATTATAGCAAGAGATAGCAAGTGTGTATAGCGACCAGTGATGACAGCAGTAACAAAAGATGTCGCTAATGGCCTAATTTAGCGATCGCCATTCTAGCAGTCGCATGCTAAAGGCCTAATCTCTGAACAATGGGATTAATTATTTTGCGAACAAAGACATGCTTCAAGACACGCAAACTCTGCATGAGTGGAGGTTGTCGGTGATACATGTCGTTTAACGCGTAAGAAATGTAGGTACATTTATTGCGAGGGTGGTTTTGGGTTTGTGCAGATCCCCAAGTCATTTCTCATATTCCAACCGGTGCATAAATGATAACTAGAGGCATTTATATTCTTGCAACCGATGCAAATGGAAATTTTGTGCAGAAATGCATAAATGCATTTTGTGCAGAAAATCAAGGCGTTTATATTATTGCAACCAATGTAAATAGAAACTTTGCCTGAAACTTTTTATTCAGCAAAACAACAGTACAGGAATGATCATTGCACAGATAGAGGGGGGATCAAGAATTGCATCTTGAGCTGGAAAATTTTGAAGGATAATACAACAAATAGATAGTTAAGTGAGATGTGGAATCTGTGCCCAACATTAGAAAGATGTACTAGTACAAGATTTGTATTCATTGTTTGTGATGAAATATTGTAAAAAGTAGAGATTTGCATATGAAATAAAGAAAAAGCCACGAGAAAAACTACAAAGAAATTCAACATAAGTGTAGTTATCATTTCATGTGTGCCCATTTGTTTCTTACCGAACCAATTGTAGTGCCAAAGTACCAACTGCATGATTTTGTCAAAAAACTGTATAATTTAAAAAAATATAAAATAAAGTCACTCAAAGTACTCACAATCAACCTAATACTACTGATTTTGGCAAGCAAGTCATTTTTGTTAGAAATGTTGTGACCACTGCAATGCATTTTCCACAAAGACTTGTCATCAAAAGTTCAGTAAGTATCCACATATATATACCCACAGTCGCTCCTCAATAACCCATCTCAAACATTGAACTGAACCCCCTAACTTGACACACACACAAGCCTCTACCTATCACCCCTATCCCCCTTAAAACCCACCCCATTACGGAGAAGAAAAATCAATCCTCAAAAGTTGGCGTCATCTTGATGGGAATGAAGTCAGCTAGCCTTAATCCAATGGAGGGCAACATTTTGCTGTGGATGGCTCTTACAAGGTTAATTACAATATATGACTTAAAATAGTCTCCATAAATCAATGTGTAGAGCATAAGATAATTAACTCAACAAAGATGGATTATTCACCTAACAAGGGATTCTCATAGTAGAAAACAATAAATGAATTGCACTGATCTTAATGGTCATTCATAAGAACCAAATATAGAAGTTTCACAGACAACACAAAGCAGAAAATTCCAGTAATATGTAATACAATATAGCTTACCCAAACAATCCACAAATAGACAGCACAATCCAAACTTGGGTGATCAAGGCGGAGGTGATGCAGCCGTAAGGTGCTGTCCAGGTATGTCGTTGTCGGAAGGTTCTGTTTGGAGAAGAGAGAGAGAGTCGACGTTGCCAATGGATCGATTTCAGCACCCATGGAGAGAAAGGGTGTCGTCGTCGACGACTATTGATCGATTTTGAAACCCATGGATCGTCATTGTCGGAAGGTAGAGGTGTCGTCGCAGCCGGCAGATGGAATCAGGGAGAGAGAGAGAGAGAGTTGGTTTGGAGAGAGGGATGTAGACCGCGCCGCCGGAAGATGGACACGCCGTCGCCAGAAAGTGGACGGCGTTGAGGAGTCGTCGGCAGATGAAAATGGAGAGAGAGGGAGCCAGAGAGTTTGGCTAGAAAGAGAAGAAAATACTGTGAATGATATTCCAAAAGTCTGATGTGGGACAAACAAGGGGAGGGGTATTTTGGGGATGGGAAAAGATATGGTTTCAAAAAACCCATTTTTTTCAACTAACCCCCTTTTTTAGAGATTTTCAAAATATACCCCACTTTTTCACAAGTTTTCAAAACAAACCCACCATCCCCAAAAATTTTACCCCAAAACCCATTTTTTCCTAATTTTCCCCTTCCAACCCCCCCCCCCCCCCCCCCCCCCCTCTCCTTCTTTGTGTACTTCTATACCAATAAAGAGTAGAACCCGTGCGCCTATGATGTTAAAGACCAAATGTATGTCAACTCAAGCTCTACTATCACTTCAGAGAAACAGTTCAAATAAGAAATAATATACAAGAATTTTAATTGATGTTTACCATGGGAGCGTATATGCGACTGAAAATGCCCTTTCTTAACCGTTTCAAATTTACTGTATTCTCGGTCCATACAACATGTTCACGGTACCTTAAGGAGGAGAGAAACAAAATCAATAAGTTCACTACATATAGATGTCTAGAAGCTAAGCATATCCACATAATAGTGGTACTGCAGTTCATAGGGTACGGGTTCCCAGTGAATAAAATAATCCAAATGTCCAGAGTCTAGGTAAAAATTGGTAATAGCAATATAAACACTACCAGCTAAGCATTTCTTCCTCCGTTGCCGTTGAAGCAATTATGAATGCCTGCAATATGCAACGAAACCATTTACAAGATAGTAAGTGGTACACCGGTGGCTATGATCGCTGCGAGTATAAGAATATCAAGAGATAGCCTATATATCATCTCCACTTCATTAGTCATCAACAATAAAAACCTACACTAGTGTCACAAACTATCATTGCATACTAGATTGAATTCATCTGATGCAGCAAAATCTAGTAGATGGCTGTAAAACACTTGATAACATCTTAGTGGCAACATAAAAAGATGTTTGTGTAATTACTTGTTATTCTGAGTGATACTCTGGAACCTAATTACTGACTTCTCAGCTTCTCGGGAATAGCTTTCTCACATTTTTTTATGGGAAGTTGACGTGAAAACAAATAATGATGAGTGCACCAAACGTCGTTAAACTTGATTGGTTATAAAAGTACTCCATTTTGGTACTTTATTGGTAATTAGGGTTTCAATGATTACTTATTAATAAAGAGTCAAAATATCACTTTGGATTCAATTACGAGAGCTAAGAATTTTATTAGCAACGTTGTGCTTTGCGCTTTTGCCCGTGGGAACATAAAGTCCTGCTGGAGGACACAAAATAGTCTGTTGACTAGCGTAACCCCTGCGGAGAACGGGAAAAAATGGGTTTTGGAGTTAAATATAAGTAGATGATGGATTTATTTTGAAAAATTGTGAAAAAAGGGGGCCACTTTTTAAAATCTCTAAAAAAGGGAGTTAGTTGGAAAAAAATGGTTTTTGTTTACAACATACTTTTCCATTTCCCAAATTACCCCTCCCGAATTTATTCTCCACTTCTCCCCCAATCCCTATTGATCTTTTATTCCCCTTTACAATCTGATTCCTTCCAAATTCTTCCAACCCCACCCACCCCACCCTGCGGCGGATACCCACCCCACCCCCTTCCCCTCTATTTCCCTCCATGCACTTTTGCATAACAAACTGGGTCATCCACAGAATCTGACATGCACTTTTGCATAATAGACTTGTGTTTCCACATAAAACGACTAGTGTCACCCAAACTGTGAGTCTATACCATTCTACCAATTCATCTGCAGGAAGAGAAATTATGAAACTTGACATGCCCAGATTGTCCTACCAATTCATTTACTACCTTCTTCTACACCGCGATAAGGCGAGGAATCAACCAGCGACAAGCTCGGCATATGGCTGTGAGACCGGCCCAATCGAGAGCCTTGACGTTGTAGTTTTGGTGGGGCTACTTGGCATCGATCTCGGTGAGTTTGCACTCTGTCGCAGGATCTGCCTCATTGCGGATATCAAATGCATGGCTAGATTCGGCAGGGGACCAGTGGAATTAAACTTGTAGCAGAAACTCATGTGCTGGTTCATGCCCTCTTCTGTGCTCACCAGCCTCTCACACCGCATGATCTCGTCCTTCATCGCCTCGCCGCAGAGCCCATAAATCCACCTCCCGTTGAACCGCTTGAGGATGTTGTCTATGTATGCCGCCGTGCACTCCTCGTCAACCTGCAACAGTCGCATTTCACGAACTCAAAGTCGCCGTTCGGCTTCGGTTGCGATTATGCCGCCGTCATCACCATTGCTTCACTAACCACAGTTGCCGACATCCCTGCAAATCAAAAAAAAATTTCACCATTCCTTTTATGTAAAAATGCATGTCAGATTCTGCCGACGCCCCAGTCTTTTCATGCAGAAATTATGGGGGGTACAAGCGCTACTTTTGCTTCAGTACGACTCTTAAAAAAAGAGGACCTTGCAAGAACTATGCTTTCCCTTGCTAAGGGGGTTGCGATTAAAGAAATGGATGCACTTAGGTCGTTTTGTAATGAAAAGCAAAGCGTTTTGTCACCTCTCAATTAAGCCGCATTTTTTCTGTCCAAATGTACACGTAGTTATTGATGAGAAAATAATTAGAGGAAGAAAATGGTTGCTCTGATTCTGTATTTTTGTTATGAAATGTCTTTGATGTTTAAATTTTTGGTTCTGGAAGAGATTGAAGAAGGAGATTGGGAGAAAGAGCGATAGGAATTAGAAGAACTTCCACAGGAAAGCGTAGGAATCCGTCGATTGATTTTTGTTTTGCTTCTTTTGCAGGTAATTTGAATTGGTTTTGGATTGTGTTTGTTGCGGCTTGAATTTTATTAGATGGTGTTATCACTGATTTTGTTTGGTGAATTTTTTTTTTTTTTTGGATTTGCAGGGATGTCGGCAACTGTGGTTAGCGAAGCAATGGTGATAACGGTGGCAAAATCGCAACCGAAGCCGAACGGCGACTTTGAGTTCGTGAAAAGTGGCTGTTGCAGGTTAACGGAGGAGTGCACGGCGGCATACATAGACAACATCCTCAAGTGGTTCAACGGGAGGTGGATCTACTGGCTATGCGGCGAGGCGGTGAAGAACGAGATCATGCGGTGTGAGAGGCTGGTGAGCGCAGAGGAGGCCATGAACTAGCACATGAGTTTTTGCTACAAGTTTAATTCCGCTGGTCCCCCGCCGAATATGGCCATGCATTTGATATCCGCGATGAGGCAAATGCAAACTCACCAAGATCGATGCCAAGCAGCCCCACCAAAACTACAGCGTCGAGGCTCTCAAATGGGCCGATCTCACAGCTGTATGCCGACCTTGTCGCTGGTTGATTCGTCACCTTATCGCGGTGTAGAAGAAGGTAGTAAATGAATTGGTAGGACAATCTGGGCATGTCAAGTTTTATAATTTCTCTTCCTGTAGATGAATTGGTAGAATGGTATAGACGCATAGTTTGGGTGACACTAGTCGTTTTAATGGTATAGACGCATAGTTTGGGTGACACTAGTCGTTTTATGTGGAAACACAAGTCTATTATGCAAAAGTTCATGTCTGATTCTTTGGATGACCCAGTCTGTTATGCAAAAGTGCATGGAGGGAAATAGAGGGGCAGGGGGTGGGGTGGGTATCCGCCATAGGGTGGGGTGGGTGGGGTTGGAAGAATTTGGAAGGAATTAGATTGTAAAAGGGAAAAAAAAGATCAAGCGGGATTGGGGGAGAAGTGGAGAAGAAATTAGGGAGGGGTAATTTGGATTTTAAAAAGTGGCCCCCCTTTTTCACAATTTTCCAAAATAAACCCATCATCTACTTATATTTAACTCCAAAACCCATTTTTTCCTAATTTTCCCGTGGAAGGGTGAGCAAACTATTATGTCTTTATTCTTCAATTTCTCTGCTGCATCACCGAGGAATTCTTATGCTGAAGCAAAAACAACATTATTACAAGATTTTTAATTAGAGCCATCATTGAGGTTCTTGCATATGTAATATTCTTTTCAGCACTTTAAAAATAGAAATTTTCTCATGTTCTCCACTCTTTCATCTCTCCCCCACCCCCCACGCCCACCTCTTCTTTGTGTAGTTCTATACTAATAAAGAGTAGAACATATGTGCCTATGATGTTAAAGACCAAATATATGTCAACTCAAACTCTACTTTTACTTCAGAGAAACACAGTTCAAATATGAGAAATGAAAAATTAGGAAACAAGGGGTTTTGGGAATAAATATTTGTGAAAGGTGGGATTCTTTTGAAAACTTAAGAAAAAGTGGGGTGACTTTTCAAAATTTATGAACAAGGGGTAAACTTTAAAAAAAATGAATTTTTTGAAATCAACTAATTTGGACTTTCCAGTTTACCCTTCCCACCAAAATTGCTAATCATTGTTCTGGTACAAGTCTTTTTCTTATGCGAAAATACTTGTCAGTTTGTGTAAATATTGAAGTCATTTCTGCCCTTCGAACTGATGCAGTACTAACTTTACTTAAGGGAAGGCTTTATATTAGAGCACCCAAAGATTTACTTCATATGAACATATATCTTGAAATTTATCGTTTATACTTATATATGATAAAGGATCCAAGTTTTTTCCCTTCTTCGGAATGTGCAAATTCTACGCAGGCATTATGAAGTT
This sequence comes from Escallonia herrerae, assembly GCA_033070095.1. Lineage (NCBI taxonomy): Eukaryota > Viridiplantae > Streptophyta > Magnoliopsida > Escalloniales > Escalloniaceae > Escallonia > Escallonia herrerae. The sequence goes on along the minus strand of JAVXUP010002526.1, from coordinate 72,618 downwards.
CATTAACGGATGTTGAGTACCAGTATTACTAAAAGAACTACACCTAATTGTATTAATCCTAGTGCATGCAAATTTTAATCAAATGTCAATTCTAAATTCTCCCTCACTACCACAAACTACTTCAAATAAAATAGTAACAATAAACTTATAAATGTCAGGTCAACTGAAGGCTAAAATTAGGGAGCCTTATGTTAACTTACTTCCTCCATAAGACCCACCAAATACCACAACATGTGATGCTTCGGAAGATAAATTCTACTTCAAACTCCTTATTAGCACCGCAAAGTCAGCTAAAGCTTGTTGTGAATTCAAGTAGCCCAAGGTCTTGACAGATTTGTGGGAGTCATTCCCAAATGACATTGATATGATTTTCCGTAAAACCTATGCTGAAAAATCACTCAAACTAATCTCATTAGCACTCTAATTACTTTTAATCAACACCCAAACAAAGAAACTATTTCCAAGAACACCCAGATTAGGTTTTATCTAAACTTTTGTTTTCTTCTAATTGTAAATTTGTATTTCCTAAGATACTTTTGAGATACATAAAACTATAAAGAGTTTTGTTGTAATACTTCAATGAAGACCAGTAGCGCTTGAAATTTTGGAGCAATGTCAAGCATGAAACCAGTATTGCCAACAAACCATTCAATGTTCCCTTCATCGCCAGTATAAACAAAAGCTGGTGCTCCATGGTGCCAATAATGATTATTAGTAAGATACTTTTGGCATAAGATTTTGGAGCTCTTGGTTTGGAATATGAAGTGGTCTAAAACTTGGGGGAAAAAATAGGTTTGTATGGAATTATTGGTTTTGTGTTTTGTTGGCTTGTTTTGGAAGTGAAGTTTGATAGGCATTAGCGAGAAAGTATGTTGACTTTGATTCAAGATCTATTTATATTGTTCCCCACCATGTCCATATCAGGTAAATCTTGGGTGCTCTAACATAAGGCCTTCCCTTAGGCAAAGTTAGTATTGCATTAGTTCGAAGGGTAGAAACGACTTGAATATCTACACCAACTGACAAGTATTTTCGTATAACCGTACCTGCATTCTTGCAGAAAATGATTCATTCCAGAACAGTGGTCAACGATTTTGGCAGGAAGGGTAATCTGGGAAGTCCAAATTAGTTGATTTCAAAAAATCTATTTTTTCTTAAGTCTACCCCTTGTTCAGAAATTTTGAAAAGTCACCCCACTTTTTCTTAAGTTTTCAAAAGAATCCCACCTTTCACAAACATTTATTTCCAAAACCCCTCATTTCCTAATTTTTCCTAATTGCTTCAACGGCAACAGAGGAAGAAATGCTTAGCTGGTAATATTTATATTTCTATTGCCACTTTTTACCCATTGGCCATTTGGAATATTTAATTCACTGGAACACTTACCCTATGAACTGCAGCACCATTATTATGTGGATATATGCTTAGCTTCTAGACATCTATATGTAGTGAACTTATTGATTTTGTTTCTCTCCTCCTTAAGGTACCGTGAACATTTTGTGTGGACTGACAATACAGTAAATTTGAAACTATTAAGGAAGGGCATTTTAAGTCGCATATACTCCCATGGGATTAGGATCCCTTGCTATAACCCATGGTAAAAATCAATTAAAAATTTTGAGCAATATCCTATTTCTTATTGGGAAAGAAAGGAAATGAGGGGTTTTGGGAATAACTGTTTGTGAAATGTGGGATTCTTCTGAAAACATAAGAAATTGGAGGCAAATTTATTATTGCATTAGTTGAAAGAGACGAAACGACTTGAAAATTTGCACAAAATGACTAGCATCTTTGCATAACCGCACTTGCAATCTTGTAGAAAACGACTTGTTTCAGAACAGGGGTCAACGATTTTTTGGAAGAGGCATAATCTGGGAAGACCAAATTAATCGATTTCAAAAAACCCTTTTTTTTTCTAAATCTACCCCTTGTTCAGAAATTTTGAAGTTACTCCACTTTTTTCACAACTTTTCAGAAGAAACCCACCCTTCACAAAATTTTAATTCCAAAACCCCTCAAAACCTAATTTTCCCGAGAGTATAAGGCATAAAGAACTTATGATTGATACTCAAACGCTACAATATTTAATGCTTTTTAGAATAGCACTAGTGAATAAGAAAATGAGAGAGAGTTTTTATCTACTGAAAGAAAAATAGTAAAATTGGTTTGGGTATATTTGGAATTGGGTTCAAGTGATTAAGTGAAAATTTACTTGTAACTCTTTTATAGTGCCACATTCTCGCCCTTTCCTTTTTTTTTTTTTTGCGAACGTAGGAGAGAGGCCGAGTCACGTTAAAACTTGTCTTTATTTTTTTTATGTGACAAATTTTATATTTATATCTTATCTTTTTGTTTTCGTGGTTGTTTTTGTTTTTGTTTTTGATGCTTGAATCCTAACATTTTCTCTACTACGTGCAAAGAGAGCAAATTTTATATCTACCTACTTAGATAAACTTTTTACCCTTTCGCACATTCTGTTTATATTTTTCCTTCTCTCATACTGTATTTTCCCGATATGCTGTAGCAAATCTTCTCTTCATCTCCTCTCAAACTTCTCTTCCTCTTTCCAGATTATGTCTCATCCATCCTCTTAATATCAAACCACCTTTGTTCCTTGTCTCCTTCACAACCAAGTTCCACCATTAACGCTAAACCGAGTGACATTTATATGTTTTGTATCTCATCTCATGGCAACAACAAGGCAAAACCCATCTAACATCATTGCAACTCAGGTAAAAACATGTCAAAAAGAGATTTAAAAATAAAGTGGATGAAATCATGGATAAGGCACGTTAAAAACATGGCACATACTATTGTCTAGGTCGATTAGAAAAGCCATTAGGTGGTCGGACAGCAAGATAGGTGTAGGTGATGAAGCGTCAACTGGGTGAACAACTACGCGATGGGGTAGTCAATTGGACGGACCACTGGGAAGTAGGACAGTCCATTGGGCCACAACGAAGTGATCGACTAGGCGGTGGAATATATGAACACTTGGCCTGTGAGGAAGTTGATGTTTGGGTGGTGATGGAGGTGGTCACATCAGTCGACGGTGTAGAGATACTAATCACAGGTCCATCACTTTTCTTGTGGTGATGTGAGCTATTCATTTTTTGATAAAAATATTTAAAAATTAGAAAAACATGAGTTTTCTAGTTAATTATTTGGAGTTGATGGTTTTTTTTGGGGAAATTGTGAAAAGAGGGGGCCAAACTTTAAAATCCCTGAAAAGTGGGGTTGGTTGAAAAAATGGTTTTTTTTAAACCTCACTATTTCCCCTTCCCCAAAATACCCCTCCCCACATTGACCCCCCATCGTGCACTCCGCCCAACTCTTCTCCCCCAATCCCTTCAGAATCACTTCCCTCCAAAATTCTGCCTACCCCACTCCACGCCCCACCTACAGGTTTTACCCACCCCCAACCCCCTACCCTGCACAACCCCACCCCATATTTCCCTTCGATCTGGACTTTTCCCCAAACTGAGAGACACTCCCTCCACCAACCCGCACTCTATCTCCTGTTTCCACGCACAACATCGCCACCACCCGCACCTGTACGGTCCTCCATCCCCTTCGCCCAACCACCACTACGTGACGGTCCTTCCCCCGACCCCGCTACCGTAACAAATGCCATGACGAGAAAATCAAGGATCGTTTCATCCATGTCACTGTAGAGGCACTAAAGATCACATTCTGAAGCTCAACGTTGGTGTGCACCAGTGTAAAGGTACCCCCCTTCCTTACATTTTAAGTGATCAGCAAGTTTATCGACGTGTAAAGGTCGACGTTTGTCTTTTTTCTATTTTTATGATCGATTGTTTTTTGACAAATTCACGACTTTCCGTACTTTGGCATGCATGCAATTGCTTTAGTATTAACAACTGAAATATTGGACGTACATTTTTTCTTCTCTCTTGGCTCTCTGTCAAGACACAGAGTGTTGCATGAGTGGTTGTAGTCATGTGCACAGTTTCTTATGATAATCGAACTATATGCATATTTTTTTGCCTTAGTTTTGTATGGGTACATCAAACTTTTATGGTATGTGTTCTAGGTACGTTATGACTACATTGATGACTAAGGGCTCAAATCTAATTAAAAGCCAAAGTGCAAAATGATATTTAGGAGGTTAGTATATCCGCAAAGGTTGATACGAACCAAAGGGTTGGGTTCTTAGCATCTTTCATAGAAAAGTCCGATCCATGCTCTATCTTTAGATATGGAGGTCACTTATTTATGGTCTTTTCACGCAAATATATATGAAAAAATTGTCAAGCTGAGTTCTTTTGAAAGAGGTATCCCATTCGCTTCTTGAGTAAGACCCACATCAGTGGTTGTAGGTGAAGTAGCTTCATACTATATAGTTTTCAGAGGACTTGAAACATCAGATTAAGAAAAGAAAAAGCATCTAAATTCTCAGGAAGCGGGGGCTCCTAAGGTAGACATGAAGTAAGAAGTGATATCTTTGATAGAATTGATATAAACATGGACATCATATCGACTGAATAACACAATTTCTCAAGTTAAAGTTACGACATGCATTAGCAGTCATTCTGACATGTGGGATAGATCTTCCTACCATGCTTACATGCATATAAAAATGTGACATACAGTGTGCACGCCTTGCGTGCATGCGTGCGTGCATGTGTGTGTGTGAGAGAGAGAGAGATAGAGAGAGAGATAGAGATAGAGAGAGAGGGACATAAAAAAATATTTACATCATACATAGCAACATATTTGTGAAGAAGACGTTCAACGGTATACCATTCTAAGCGGTCTGATCCATCCTGATATCCAATTCGTGGCATGTGGATTGAAGCTTGAACAATAACAAGTTATGACAGAAAAAGAATCCATTAGGTATTTGCAAATGTATTAGGAAGAAACATAGGGAAAAAAAATTAGATGAGGTTGTTGGCAATAGTACATGCTTAACCTGCATTATGTAAAATTAGAGAAGCAAATGTGTATAGCATCTGTTGGAATAGTTTTAATATCCTCCTTATGTATAGAGGGTAGTTTGGCCCCTCTCTCTCCGTGTTTTGATGGTACCAGAGCATCGCTCTTAACGTTTACGGTTACATCGATTTCCCTTCTTAGATTTCTTTTGTCCATTCTTTTTTGTTCTCCCACTATTTAAGAAATAAAGGATCGGGGCATTCGTAAACCCCTAGGGGCGTAAGAGGTGTCTTAAGACTACTGCGGGGTGGGTATCGGGTGTGGTTTGAACCCTTGGGGAGGTGACCAAAGATTTCAGGGTGGCTGTGGTCATAGAGGCTAAGTATGAAGGTTTGAGCGCTATGGACTGCTGTTGAGAAACATGAACCAAAGCATAAGTTTTTTATTACTCAGGCAGTTAGCTGTGTTTTAAGGTATTGACATTGTGTTGCCGGTTGATTGCTGTGTGGTGCATAAAGCAGTGGCGGTACCAAGATTTCACTCTAGGGAGTGCAAAAAAATATATCAGAGTCACTGCTGCTCTTTCTAGGACTTTAAAACCGTAAATGCAACAAAAAACAAAAGGGAGCATACTAAAGTTACAACAATTTGAAGCACTGACCAGAAATAGTTGATGGTGAAAGCTTATATTCTGGGTAAGAAAACTAGTGAAATTTTTGCTTTTGGCTAGTAAGGGTAGAAACCAATTGAGCCTACATATTGTACCTTCAGCACTTCTATATCTGTCACAACCGAATAAAAGTGTCACACACCTCAAGTTGCTTATGCTACCACTTCTTGGGAAATTTTATTTAGTCGGCACTATTGTTAGTGTAAATAGGTTATCTTTTAGGTGTAAAGAGTTCACACAAGAAGGCTATGTATTCCTTTATAAAGTAAATATATCACCAATTTCATAACTCCACCTATAATATTCAAACAAGTCAATACATGTAACTAAAAAAGATGAGAAAAGTCCTTTATGACTTGTCTCTCTTGTTCTAGGTTTTTATGAAGCAAAAAAAAAACATCTTGACTGAGAACAGATAGAGTTGAAGATGCAAAACATATCAGTACATGGTATATAGACATCACTAATGTTAAATCCATTGTTAGTTTTCCAGGAAAAGCATCTTGCCCCTAATCAAATATGGTGAACTAGTAGGCCTCGGTATGATGATATATGTTATTCTACCTTTTAGAGACAGTCTTTGGCAAAAAGACGGGGTGGAGCCAACCAATGTCCTACTCGTCCTCGCCGGGGGAGGGATGTTGGCCGGTGGATTCCTCTTCTTCATTGCTGATCAGTCACCCACCTCACCATTGTCGGTCTTCTCTCCAATCTCTCGGTTGTCTTGATTCGAGGGAGAGAAGAGGGGAGAGAGAGCCCCTGGCTGTGTCGCCATCAGGCCGTCGGCCAGACAGAGATGCGAGAGTGAGTGGGTGTCTTCGTGAAAGAGTCAGAGAGAGAGGCAATGGAGTCATGGAGATTGGAGAGAAAGAGGCGATGCAGTCATGGAGATTGGTGAAAAGAAATGTCTTTTTCTTTTGAAGTTCAGAGGGTACATTTGCCGCCCGCCAACCACCTCACTGGCATCAAGGACACAGAAAAGGGGCCTTCGGGCTATTTTTCTTGCTTCAAAATTTCGGTTTTTTTCAAGCAAGTCAGTGGTTATTCAATTATCTTTGAGATGAAAAAAAAGGCAAAATTACTGAAGTTGTCTCCTTATCCTCTAGCAGAATCCCTGATAAGAAACTTGAGGGTACTAGTAATTACCAGTAGTGAAGGAAAGTGGAGGAGTAATTTTTTAACAAACGGGAGGAGGATGGTTATTTTGAAGCAAATGCACCTAAAGCTTACCTGGGTAAGACCTGAAAGTTGCAAATGCTAGAATATTGTGTCAGCTCTTCAATTACATGGATAGTCATATTGTCTAATGACACATAAAAATACTGTGATGTATTGTCAAACTATAGACGTATGCTATATCTGGGGCAAAATAATCTTTTATGTATTTCAGAACTTTTACTAACGAAATTCCGTATGATGCCATACAAAGCATTAAATTCCATTCTCATAAGGCGTAGTGTGAAACAGATGCAATGCTCAAAAAGAAAACTGGTTGTAATGAGTTTCTTGGCTGGTCTACGGTTAGTATATAATGCTATTTGCTTTTAGGTACTAAGTGGTGCAGAGTAGGCTTCTCTCGCATTTTGCCAGTGTCTTGCAGTATATGACCCTCGCAGAGTAATTCATGGTGGTTACGAATACTCTGGAATGCCAGGGTGGTACACATGGTCGTTGGTACAGCTAGTGGTGGTCGAGGATCTGGTATTGGCAATATTGCTAGGAACCAAAATTCCCGAGAACTAGATGGGTCTGCTGGCCCATGTTATCATTGTTAGAGATGGGTCCCTTTTTAGTAATTTCCTCATCTTAGTGGCAAGTCAATTAGCCTCAATTTTCTAGTGCTATTGGATGTACCGGGCCAGTATCCCAGTCTTATGGCACATGTCCCTCTTAAGGAAGGATAATCATGATATGTGATAGAGAGTATACTCAATAAGTGCAGTACCAAGAGTATGCACATGGTAATGCCACTGTTTTTTTCTTCCAACTCTACAGCTACTCTTGTCAAGAAAGGTAAAGTCACCGTGCGTATGTCTTCTTGTTCCTAACCTTAGGCAATTGGCGCAGGTACTTCAAAAAAAGTAAGCATTATGGGATTTATCGCAGGCACTACACATCACGGCCTGCTTGTGCTTTTCGAGCTTTGAATCTATTTCACACTACGTGTTATGTGAATGGAATTTAATGCCTTGTATGGCAACATACGGAATATCCCGGTAAAGTCCTGAAATACATCGCAGTTTTTGTATGTGTCATTAGACAATATGACTATCCATGTAATTGAACAGCTGGCGCAATATTCTGGCATTTGCAACTTCCAGGTCTTACCCAAGTAAGCTTTAGGTGCATTTGCTACAAAATAACCATCCTCCTCCCGTTTGTTAAAAAATTACTCCTACATTTTCCTCCACTGCTGGTAATTACTACTACGCTCAGGTTTCTTATCAGGAATTCTGCTAGAGGATGAGGAGACAACTTCAGTAATTCCATTGTTTTTTTCCCATCTCAAAGATAATTGAATAACCACTGACTTGACTGAGATTTTGAAGCTAGAAAACTATTCCGAAGAGCCCTTTTCTGTGTCCTTGATGCCAGTAGGGTGGTTGGCGGGACGGCTAATGTACCCTCTGAACTTCAAAAGAAAAAGAAATTTCTTTTCACCAATCTCCATGATTCCATCACCTCTCTCCAATCTTAATGACTACATTGCCTCTCTCTGTAACTCTCTCACCAAGACACTCACTCACTTTTGCATCTCTCTCTGGCCGATGGCCTGATGGCGACACAACCAGGGGGTCTCTCTCCCCCTTCTCTCCCTTGAATCAAAACAACCGAGAGATTAGAGAGAAAACTGACGATGGTGAGGTGGGTGACTGACCAGCAATGAAGAAGAGGAATCCACCGGCCAACACCCCTCCCCCAGCGAGGACGAGTAGGACATTGGTTGGCTCCACCCCGTCTTTTTGCCAAAGACTTTCTCTAGAATAACATATATCGTCATACGGAGGCCTACTAGTTCACAATATTTGATTAGCGGTAAGATGCTTTTCCCGGAAAACTAGAACAATGGATTTAACATTAGTGATGTCTATATACCATGTACTGATATGTTTTCCATCTTCAACTCTGTCTGTTCACGGTCAAGACGTTTATTTTTTTTGTTTCATAAAAACCTGGAACAAGAGAGACAGGTCATGAAGGACTTTTCTCATCATTTTTAATTATATGTATTGATTTGTTTGAATATTATATGTGGGAGTTGTGAAATTGGTGATATGTTTTTGTTATAAAGGAATACTTAGCCTTTTCGTGTGAACCCTTTACACCTAAAAGATAACCTATTTACACTAACAATATTGCGGAATGAATAAAATTTCCCAAGAAGTGGTAGCATAAACAAGTAAAAGATAACCTATTTACACTAACAATATTGCGGAATGAATAAAATTTCCCAAGAAGTGGGAGCATAAACAACCTGAGGTGTGTGACACTGTTATTCAGTTGTGACAGATATAGAAGCGCTAAAGGTACAACATGTAGGCTCAATAGGTTTCTACCATTACGAGCCAAAAACAAAATTTTCACTAGTTTTCTTACCCAGAATATAAGCTTTCACCATCAGCTATTTCTGGTCAGTGCTTCAAATTGTCGCAACTTTGGTATGCTCCCTTTTGTTTTTTGTTGCATTTATGGTTTTAAAGTCCTCGAAAGAGTAGCAGTGATTCCTTTGGTATGCTCCCTTTTGTTTTTTGTTGCATTTACAGTTTTAAAGTCCTAGAAAGAGCAGCAGTGACTCCGATATATTTTCTTGCACCCCCTGGAATGAAGTCTTAGTACCGCCACTGCTTGATGCACCACACAGAAGACAACTAGCAATACAATGTCAACACCTTAAAACACAGCTAACTGCCTGAGTAATCAAAAACTTATGCTTTGGTTCATGTTTCTCAACAGCAGTCCACAGCCCTCAAACCTTTTTACTTAGCCTCTATGACCACAGCCAGTCTGAAATCTTTGGCACCTCTCCAAGGGTCCAAACCACACCTGATACCCACCCCCACAATAGTCTTAAGACACCTCTTATGCCTCTAGGGGTTTACGAATGCCCCGGTCCCTTATTTCGTAAATAGTGGGAGAACAAAAAAGAATGAACAAAAGAAATTAAGAAAACAAATCGATGTAAGCATAAACCCTGAGAGCGATGCTCTGGTACCATCTAAACAAGAGAGAGAGGGGCCAAACTACCCTCTATACATAAGTAGGATATTAAAAGTATTCCAACATATGTGATACACGTTTGCTTCTTTAATTTTACATAATGTAGGGTAAGCGTGTACTATTGCCAACAGCCTCATCTATTTTTTTCCTATGTTTTCTTCCTAATACATTTGCAAATACCTGATGGATTCTTTTTCTATCTTAACTTGTTATTGTTCAAGCTTCAATCCACATGCCACGAATTGGATATCAGGATGGATCAGACCACTCAAAATGGTATACCGTTGAACGTCTTCTTCGCAAATATTTTGCTATGTATGACGTAAAGATTTTCGTGTATGTCTCGCTCTCTATCTCTCTCACACACATACACATGCACACACGCAAGGCGTGCACACTGTATATCACATTTTTATATGCATGTAGGCATCGTAGGAAGATCTATCCCACCGGTTCAGAACTACTACTAATGCATGTCGTAACTTTAACTTGAGAAATGTTGTGTTATTCTGTCGATATGATGTCCACGCTTATATCAATTCTATCGAAGATATCACTTCTTGCTTCATGTCTACATTAGAAGCCCCTACTTCCTGAGAATTCATATTCTTTTTGTTTTCTTAATCTGATGTTTCAAGTCCTCTGAAAACTATATAGTATGAAGCTCCTTCACCTACAACCACTGATGTGGGTCTTACTCAAGAAGCGAATGGGATACCTCTTTCAAAAGAACTCAACTTGATAATTATTTCATATCTAACTGCGTGAAAGGACCATAAACAAAATACATAATGCAACTAATTCCTAGTAGAGCTTTTGCTGTCTATGGGAGCTCCCCAAGTGATCTCCATATCTAAAGATAGAGCATGGATCGGACTTTCTGTGAAAGATGCTAAGAACCTAACCCTTTGGTTCGAATCAACCTCTGCGGATATAATGACCTCCTAAATATCATTTTACACTTTGTCTTTTGATTAGATTTGAGCCCCTAGTCATCAATGTTGCGTAACGTATCTAGAATACGTACCACAAAACAATAAAGTTTGATGTACCCATACAAAACTAAGGCAAAAAATATGCATATAGTTTGATTATCATAAGAAACTGTGCACATGACTACAACCACTCATGCAACGCTCTGTGTCTTGACAGAGAACCAAGAGAGAAAAACAACGTACGTCCAATATTTTAGTTGTTACAAGTGAAGCAATTGCGTGCATGCCAAAGTCGTGAATTTGTCAAAAAACACTCGATCATAAAAAGCAACAACAAATAAACGTCGGCTTTACAGCGGCGCGCACAAACAAACGTCGATAAACCTGTTGATCATTCAAAATGTAAGAATGGGGGGTACCTTTAGACTGGCGCGGACCAACGTCGAGCTTCGGAATGCGATCTCCAGTGCCTCTACAGCGACATGGATGAAACGAGCCTTGATTTCTCATCACGGCATCCGTTACGGTAGCAGGGTTGGGGGAAGGACCACCACGTAGTGGTGGTTAGGGGCTGAAGGGTTAGGCGAAGGGGATGGAGGACCGTGCGGGTGGTGGCAATGTTGTGCGCGGGGGGGAGACAATCGTGCATCGAGGCGGGAGATAGAGTGCTGGTTGTTGGAGGACATGTCTCTCGGATTGGTGAAAAGTTCGGGTTGGAGGGCACTATGGGAGTAGGGGTGACCGCAGCAGGGTAGGGCACTATGGGAGTAGGGGTGGGGTAACCTGCCGGGGGAGGGTGAGTGGGGTAGGCAGAATTTTTCCCTTGACAATTCAAACCGCGTTGCATTTTGGGCATTGTTGGTTCCATGTTTCCTATTGGTAATTGGGTGAAAAAGACAGAGACGAGATGTCAGAGGACAAAGACACAAGGTGTGGTCATGGGGTAGAATTGGAAATTAATATAACCCTGACCACTTCTTAAACTTGGTGCATACACATTTAATTATAATTATAGCGGGACAGAGCGAGTATTACATAGTTCCAAAAAATGTCTATTGCAAGAAGCACTTCAAGAAGGAGACTATTTTCATTGGGAGCGTAAACTTGCAAATCTCATGGAGATTTTCCACCTTCTAGGTAAATTCTGCAACAAAGGTCAAATTTGTTAAAGCATGTTATATATCCTAAAATAAACTTTTTACATGTCCTAATAAAAATATTAGTAACAACAACAACAATAATAGTACGAGTAATAATATAATATAGTATAAAATTAAATACATAAAGATGAGTTTAGCTCTGCTTTTACACCAAAATGTCATCTTTCAACCAATTTCTCCCCTAAAGTCTTAAATTGGACATTCTAATTGAACTCTATCTGATTGCCTTATTTAATTTTCCTAGTTACATTGAATTATAACCTATTAATTGAACTCAAACTAAGTTTTTTATTTAACTTTTTAGGTACATTATATCATAACCTATTGTTATCACAATCATAATCCCACTAATTAATTTGTCATCATGAGATCTAATAAGATTGAATGCTTTGTTATCTAAAAAAGTTGCAGCTATAATTATATAGTAATTATTTTTAGCACCGATACCTTTCAAATATTTATGTTTATCTTAACAAAGGACAAAGTAAAGATTTAAAAATTTGTTCCTTTTTTTTGTACCGAAAGTGATCAGTAAAGATTAACTGACAAATCATTTCCCAAAATGATAAGGACGGTGACAAACAAGTGAATTTATCTCATTCGTCTCAACTATAAAAAGTAAAGCTTCATGTAGAAAATTATATAAGATGATTTTTTTCTTGGTCAATGCAATTTTGACCCTCTCTAGAAGGAGACGTCATTGTTACTCCAATAGAAAATGGTAAAAAGAGAGAGCAATCCATCCGCCGTCAGTGTGCTCCTTCACTTGTTCTGTACTAATGCAAGTCATAACACTAAGCCATGATATGAGGGAAATTGTTCTGGTTCAATTTGTCTAACTAATTCTATGATAATTATTAAGGTTATTTCATTATCATTGTTATAAAATTACATCATTATCGTTCTTTGTATGGTACCGCCACTTATTAGTACTGATCAGTTGTCAACACGTGAATATATTCTTTTTAACCTAATCAAAACCAAATATATTTATTAATTTCTATATCGTACATTTATATAACTTACTAATTAATCTATCAGTTTTCAGATACCATATTTTATTTGCCTAACACAGCTTTAATCCAAAAGATCTAAAACATCTACAAATGAATCATTGTCTGATACTCCTTCTCTCTACTTCATTATTTTTGTGTCTTTTTTATTTAAATGACAACATTAATTGTGAGATTTGTATCAAACTTTGGTAGAATTTTTATTTCATGATTTTCTTAGAGGGACTTTTATGTGCTTTTAGGTTAATTACAATGGCTTTTTTTTTTCGAATTCATATCTCATTATTAAGCAATGCTGAGAGCATCAAACAATGAGGTTAAAACCTACTTAACACTAATTTTTTTTGGGGAGAGTAAGAACGTGCTTCAAGATGAGAATTTTTCTCCTTACAGATTATTTGACGCTTACTTCAAACATGTTTTTCTTGTATTTCTTCGTTGATTTTATAGGTTAGAACTGTGTACAAAATCATGCGTCAACATCGGATGTGGCACACTTACAATAAAATGGCTTGTCTTTAATTAACTTATTTACTTTGTTATTTTGATCTCATATAAATTGCCACTATAAAAGATTTTGAGTGCTAAAAGAGATTCTACGTCTATCTATGTTTAAGAAAATTATAGAAAAACAAAAACAAAGTTATAATGTGTGGAAAAAATCATATATAAGTTCTTGAAATTCAATTAATATTCCTCGCTTTGATCGATTATATTTGAGGAAATAATCGATCAAAAGGAGCAATTAATGTCCATTTATTTTTCAGGATAGTACGATAATTTTCTTGGTCAGACCTGATTTTCCAAAACTAATTAAATCAGAGTTTAAGAAAATACGGATGATGGATTTAACCGGTCTTGGGGATAACAGGCTGATGACTCCCAAGAGCTCTTATCGACGGAGTCGTTTGGCACCTCGATGTTGACTCATCACATCCTGGGGTTGAAGAAGGTCCCAAGGGTTCGGTTGTTCGCCGATTCAAGTGGTACGTGAGTTGGGTGTAGAACGTCGTGAGACAGTTCGGTTTCTATCTACTGTTGGTGTAAAAGGGAGAACTGCGAAGAGCCAACCCTAGTATGAAAGGACTGGGTTGGGCCAACCTATGGTGTGCCGGTTGTTATGCCAATAGCAGCGCCGGGCAGCTAAGTTGGTAAGGAAGAACTGCCGCTAAGCCGAGTCAGATTTAATAGTTTACTTTTTTTTGCCAATCACTTCAATACTAGATTTAATTTGAATTTAATTAAGTTTCACCAATCCAATAATTATCCAAACACTTATAACATATGAGCTCTCTTTAAAATCGGCCAACTGCATCAGGAAACATTTAAGGGCTACAATTCGATTGCTTCATATTTGGGGAATGAAATCACAACATAAGCTTGACGTCTATAAGGAGGTCTGGCTTATTCATGATATGGACAGCAATTAACTAACATTGATGACGAATTCAATTCCAAAATCCTGCAATCTATTATTTCGTGTATAAATTTGTGATGCAACACCTACATTTGCCTCTGACTAAACATGACGACTACCAACGCTCGATTTTGTCATTTCTTGTTCATCGCCGTTCTCACTCTCCTCGCTACTAAACAATGTGAGTTTGGGCTGCTTTTTCTTTTGAATTTTTCTTTGCTCACACTCGGGTTTGAATAATCCTATTTTTCCTGTATTACATAGCCAAAATCGTCACTAAATCTCATTGTGGCACTTCAAGCCCCATTGTTAGCGATAAGGTTTTATTTCTCGTGTTATTTTTAATACGCGAACTTTGTGTTTAAAGATGCTAATGTTACTAGAAGTAGGATTTGAGCGAAAAACTTTACTCTTCTTTTGTAATAACCCCCAAAAGGAGTATCTAATCTTGAACATGATTTCCCTTGGCATTTTGATTAGATTTTGAGTTTTTATTGACTTTGGGTTTCTTCCTTTAAGGTTTTGGCATAAACCAGGATCAAGGATGCAGGTTTAGAAGTTGCCCTTCTGGTGGTTGCTGGTGTTGTTTTGACTACCTGCCACCCGTGTGTTTTGCAAAGTTTGTAGATTGTTATGAAAGTTGTACTGGCAAAGGATCTAGCGGCACAAGAAAGGGGTCTCTTCCCCTCCCTTAGCCTTTTTTGATACCATTTTGTACCCACACCTTGTTACATGCAACTTTATATGATTGATTGAAATATTTTATGCTGCACTTCTATTTCTTATTGGTTGAGATATCTAAAATGTCACTACTAGCTTTTAAAGTCTAATCTTTAATTACATTCCTAGCAAGATCTAATTTGATCTAAGCTAAAATTGATCCAAAGGATCTCAAATTACTGGTACTCAAACTGATTAAAAATTTTCGCATCACGCGCTCCCCACGTTTTGTCTCGATAGCCGTCTAGGGTGAGGAACCAGCGAGCAACAGCACCTATTAAGGTCCTATAGAACAACTTGACTAAATTGTTCTTCTTAACTCCATGAGGAGCTAATTGCATGCATATACATCTTGATATCAATCCTTGGGTCCTAAGTCTCATCAAAGATATCCATGTCCGACATTTTGAATTTTTGGGACGGTCTGCCATTCAGGCCCAAAGTGAGGGCACTCAAGCCTACCAAATCATCCGCTCTCCTTACTCGAGCGATTTGTAACTCCAAAGAGGACAACTTTTTCGAGTTTTTTACACTTAACCGTAAGAAATAAAGCACAAAACTTAAAAGAAAATTCCTCAACATATTAAACTGAAGGGTTTGGTCACTTCTAAAATTGGTCACAGTTAAAACATCATGTAAACCATGGTCGTTCGGGTCCACCGACAGGTTGATTGGTGTCCAATTATTAACCGTTGGATAGACATTTTCCTGACCGGTTTGATCACCTTGTAAACATGGTCACGGACGAACCATTCGGTAATACCCATTAGAGTTTGCCAGCTGATTGATTAGTGGTGCGTATTTTGGTCATTTGAGAAAGACTAAATCGGCTGGTTTGATCACCCTTAAAAGTGGTCACTGATAGCGATAGACTGTACGACAAAATCTTCATTTTTGCTTTTTTTTTCAATTCTCTTCGGGTTCAATCACGAGTAGAAACCCAATCATACTTATTATATGAAACAATAGATCTAAATCAAATTAATACAACCAAAAGCAGGCTTCACAAATAATTAAGTTTTGTAGATTAAATTGGGCTTTAAACTCTTGGGTGCTTTGATGCTGCATATTATTATACACAATGAACGCAGATCAAGAATATCTATAGAAGGATATGGAATCCTTAAATTTTTGGAAGAACACGTAGGATTGATTCTCGATGACGATACCGTAGCAAAATCGTTAATTAGCACGAGACCTCTTTAAGATCCCTTGCAAACGCATAGTATGCGAGGGAAGAGAGAGGGGGGCTGTAACCATGGTTACTCTCTCTCTCTCCCTCTCTCTCATAGAAATGGATATAGCATCCATGCTGTAACCATGGGTTACAACAGGGGATCTGGATCCGTCAACATAGGATGTGGCACACTTACAATAAAATGGCTTGTCTTTAATTAACTTATTTACTTTGTTATTTTGATCTCATATAAATTGCCACTGTACAAGATTTTGAGTGCTAAAAGAGATTCTACGTCTATTTATGTTTAAGAAAATTATAGAAAAACAAAAACAAAGTTATAATATGTGGGAAAAAAATCAAATATAAGTTCTTGAAAGTCAATCAATATTCCTCGCGTTGATCGATTATATTTGAGGAAAAAGCAATTAGTGTCCATTTATATTTCAGGATAGTACGATAATTTTCTTGGTCAAACTTGATTTTTCAAAACTGATTAAATTAGAATTTAAGAAAATACAGATGATGGATTTGACCGGTCTTGAGGATTTTGAGTCAGATTTAATAAGTTTACTTTTTTGGCTAAACACTTCAATACTAGATTTAATTTGAATTAAGTTTGACCAATCCAGTAATTATCCAAACACTTTCTAACATATGAGCTCTCTTTAAAATTGGCCAACTGCATCAGGAAACATTTACGGGCTCCAATTAGATTGCTGCATATTTGGGGAATGAAATCACAACATAAACTTGACGTCTATAAGGAGGTCTGGCTTATTCATGATATGGACAGCAATTAACTAACATTGATGATGAATTCAATTCCAAAATCCTTCAATCTATTATTTCGTGTATAAAGGTGTGATGCAACACCAGCAAAATTGTTAATTAGCACAAGACCTCTTTAAGATCCCTTGCAAACGCACAGTATGCCGGAGGAATTGGGACGGTCGTTGCAAAAAACACAAGGGTTTTTCGACTGATGTTTGTTTGGGGAGTGATGCTGGGTAGTGGGTAAAAGGTTGTTGGCTGGTTTCTCGGCTGTGTCGGGCGTGGTGGTGCTCGTGGCTGATGTTTGTTTGGGGAGTCTGTGACAAGGGTTTTTCTTCCAGGCTTGTTGTTACCCCTCTCCCACCAGTGGCCCCCTCACCCTTGTGTCAGAAAGGTCTCGATTTGCTTGGTGGTTGATGGTGTTGCTACGCCGCCGATGTAGATTGTTTTATTCCAGTTGGTTTCGGCTGTAAGGTGGCTGTTTGGTGGCGTCATGGGGTTGCTTGTGGTGACAGTGGTTTGTGGGATAAACAGTGGCTAAGTTTAGGTGGTGATCAATGGTGGCAAATGGTGTTGAGAGGTAGCTAGCAGAGGTGGCAGCGAAGGTGGCCGAAACACTGTCGGTGACGTTGCTCCGTGCGTCGGCGGTAGTGGTATAGTACCTAGGGCTGTGTCATGATGTTGGACACGTGTTCAAGTGCTGGCAAGGATAGTGGAGAGGTGTCATCTAGAGGCTACCCATGTTGCCGTTGTTGTATTTAATTGGGTTAATTACACCTATATCCCTGAGGTTTGGGGGTAATTACACGCAAGGACACAAAGTTTTAAAATGTAACACTTATGTCCGCTAACAAACGGAATACAAAAATACTTAACGGTTTTGACAAAAAGATATATTTGTCCCTGTATGCCCTGTTGAAATCTTGATTTGCCCCTGGGAGGCAGAAAGCGGGAAACGCCACGATCGTGCGACAGTTCTTTTTTATCCCTTTTCTCTCTCCTCTCTCTCTCTCTTCGCTACCCATCTGTTCATCTTGCTTCATCACCAAAAAAAACCCAAAAAACCGCTAGTTCGTGGAAGATTGAGGTCGTGGTTGACGTGAGAAGGCTGCGCAAGAAACAGGTTAGCATTCACGAACCCATTTACAACCCAGTGTCGATCCTTTTCTTGAAATGTTAATACACTGTGTTTGGGTTTCTTTCCTGTAAAATGTTGGTTTTTTTTACACTCATTTTCTCGTAGATCAACACATCGTAGATGATTGCATGTTATGAAATTCCACTACTCAGTTCGAATTTTAGGGTTTACAGTTTTCTGTGTCGATTTGAATGTATGTCTGTGATAGCATGCAAATGTAAAGTGTCTAGGGTTTTTTTTCTTGAGATATATCTTTAATTGAAAATGTAGTGGGTTGTATGTTATGTAGGTTAGTTGCTCGTCATGTATTTGCTGTATCTTTAGGTATAGTACTTTGCGGGAATGAAAAATTGGGGTTTTCTTTAAAAACCTTAATTAGTGACAAATGATGTTGTGTATTGTTGTTTATACAGTCTTTTGCCCTTACATGTTAATCTATAACCTTTACAGATGTATTTAAATGTAGGAGTTTTTTCTTTTTTTGATCTTATACCAGGTTCAGTTATGGCTTCTCTTAGCCATGATCTTATGGTTCATTATGATAACAAGTTTGAGTTCACTATACCCAATGTTGATCCAGATAGGTACAGTTACATAGAGCTATTAGAGGACATATGTAGTCTGGGACTTCAGGATGTTTTGAGCAATGTTAGTGTAATGTTTGCCATGAGTGCTTTGGTTGGTGGGACTGAGATGTGTATTGACATTGTAGATGACAGGAGTTTGATGGAAATGTTTAGGTTAAACAAGAGAGTGAAAGTGATAGATGTTTATGTGTCTGCTGTGGAGGCAGTACCAGAAATGGTATATGAGACGCTACAAATTAGGGCTGCTCCTGAAGAAGAGTCTGGGGAAGCAGAAGATGATGTAGTTGTTATGCCCAGGGTGAGCAGTAATGAGGATAGGGTGGAAACAGGGAACAGGGATAAGGATACAACTGATATATCTAGCAGAAGAGATAAGGATACAACTGATACATCTAGCGGAAGAGATAAGGATACAACTGAAACATATAACAAGGATGAGGACATAACTGAAACAGTTAATAGAGGGGAGGCAATTGAGGAGGATAGTGATGAAGCAAGTGACAGGGAGGGCAGTGGTGAGGATGTAAATGAAACAGTGAGGGCAGTGGTGAGCAGTCAGGGCAGTAGTGAGGATGAAAGTGAAACAAGAGAAAGGGTAAGCAGTGAGAAGGAGGATAGTGATGAGGCAAGAGATAGGGAGGGCAGTGGTGAGGATGTAAATGAAATAGTGAGGGCAGTGGTGAGCAGTGAAGAGGAGAGTGATGAAATAGTGAGGACAGTGGTGAGCAGTGGTGAGGACAGTGAGGATGAGGATGTTAGCCTAGGGGAAAGTGATGATCTAGATTCAAGTAGTGATGATGGGGTGGGGATGAATGGGGATGATATGTCTAACTATGAAGGGAGTGATGACTGTGAACCACAACATGACAGTGACTCTAGTGTTGAGGTTGGGAAGGATAAAACTGAAAAATTGATAGGAAAGGTCTTTGAAAAGGCAACTGCTGGGCCTATTTTATTTGAGGTAGGCCTGCTATTTGAGGATGTACATTCATTTAGAAGTGCATTGAAGGACTATGTGATACAAGAGGGATTTAAGTTGGTCAGAGATAAGAGTGATTTTGTAAGAGTCAGTGGGCATTGTGCAAGAGATAGCTGCCCTTGGAAAATTCATGCATCTGTATGCCCTGATAAAACAACATTCAAGATTAAGTCTATTGGACCAACCCACACTTGTGTTAGAGAAGGCAGAATCCCAGAAGCTACATCACCTTGGATTGCTGACAAGCTCATAGATCTCATTAGATCAAATCCAGATATTAAAATTGCTGGTATGATGGCAGAAATGCAGAAGTATGGGGTGCAACCTGGTAGAATGCAGTTATATAGGGCCAAGAAAAGGGCATTAGATGAGATAGATGGAGGACATGCTGAGTCATATGCTAAGCTTCCAATGTATAAGGAGATGGTTAAGAGGACAAACCCTGAAGCAGTGTTGGAATTAGAATACAATAGGCCTGACCTCACAGTTCCACCTTTATTTAAAAGGATGTTTATCACCTTTCCTGCCATGATTGATGGATTCCTAAAGGGGTGTAGGCCATGGATAGGGTTTGATGGATGCCATCTAAAAGGAACATATGGGGGTGTACTGTTGGCTGCCATTTCCATTGATGGGAACAATGGCTTGTTTCCTGTAGCATTTGGCATTGTTGAGAGTGAGAACAAGGACAGTTGGGAGTTTTTCTTTGGCCATCTGAAGAACCAAATTGGAGAGGGTAGGGATGAGCAACCTTGGACATTTATGACTGATAGGCAGAAGGGGTTAGGGGAGGCAATCAACCATATCTTCCCCAATGTCTACAATAGGCACTGTTGCAGGCATGTATATGCAAATTTCAAGGCTAAGCATCCTGGTTTGTTGCTGAGAAATAGCTTTTGGATGGCTGCTAGGGCTTATAATGCAAAAACATACAAGTATGCAATGGAAAAAATAAAGGACCAAAGTAGGGCAGCTTATGATTGGCTTACTAACCTGCCATTGTCATCATGGACAAGGTTTGGATTTGATCCAATGGCAAGGTGTGATAGTATCACAAATAACATCACTGAGAGCTTCAACAGTTGGTTAGGGGACTTGAGGTATTTGCCTGTGTTGAGCTTGGTGGAGCAGATAAGGAGTAAACTGATGGGCAGGTTTCACATGAGGTTGCAATTAGTGTCATCTGGGGACACTGTTGTACCCCCAAGGATTTTGGCAAAGCTGAACAAGAATAGAGAGGCAGGTAGAAAATGTACACTTCTAGTAGCTGATGACAATGAATTTCAAGTAACTGAGTTTTGCATCAACTACATTGTTAATCTTGAGAGGAGGAGTTGTGAATGTACACTCCTATGTTAATAGGTGTTCACTGTGCAAGGAGCTTGGACATAACAGAAGGACATGCCAAAGAGGTCCTGTAAGGGCAAGGGTATGACTCTAACACCTATCAGTGGTCTCTGTATTTTTTTTAACTTCTTCTTTCTAATGGTTTTTTTACATCATACACAACAGGCCACCAGTTCTGCTGCTGCTCCCTCAAGCTCCCAAGCTACTGCTCCTTCAAGTTCCCAAGCTGCTGCTGCTCCTTCAAGCTCCCAAGCTGCTGCTGCTCCTTCAAGCTCCCAAGCTGCTGCTCCTTCAAGCTCCAGACCTTAGGGTTTCAGTTTAAATGTGACCTTTGTAAATGTGCTTAAGGTGTAAACTTTTGTAATTAGTAGTCTTTTTGGACATGACTGTAATGACTGTAATTGCTTAGGGATGCTAATTGTGCTTAGGGGTGTTAATTACATTTGCATTGTTGTTAAAAGATGTCAAGATGAATTTAGGGATGTTGTTTTATATTGGATGAAAGATGTGTTTTGGACTTGACAGTCCTGTGCTATGAGTTGCATTGTTGGTTTGGGTATGACAATGAGAATGAGTTGTCATTTTGGAGTTAACTGTTACAGGTTTGGTAAGTTTTGGATATGGATGATACATGTTATTTTCAGTTTGGAAATCAATGTTACACGACTTCATTGATATTTGGACATAACTGCTACAAAGATGTTGTAGTTTGGACATGTTTGCAATAATCACCGTACAATATCCACTGTAAATACTTCTGTGCACATTTGTTGCAAACAACAAGTTACTTCACTAAATAAAAGGTTTGACATACACAAATTACTTCACTAAATAAAAGGTTTGACATACACAAATTACTTCACTAAATAAACAAGAACAACCATTACATAATAGTCATCAAATACTACAGCCCTAAACTGCCCAAACCCTACTACTTCACTCCAATGGAAATGGCCAATAAACACATCAAGAACTAGCCTATCAAAGCCATTTTCAACAGTTTCGTGATCTCTTCCAAGCTGTCAACCCTCATAACTAGTGGCCTATCATGCTCCATTGAACCACCAAACTGACCAATGGCTTCAGGTACATTCTGGGTGCCAAGCTGGAGTGCAAGAAGGCCAAGATTGGTAGGATTGCACCATGCAAACATGTTGCACTCTCCGAATGGACATGTGTAGTACTGCTTATGTTTGTTATTGTTGGACCATGAAACCCTAATCAAAGCCTTGTGTCCACAATTGTAATTTTTGTCCTCATAGTTCAGCTCACGGGGTTGATTCGACCTCTTACGTCCAATGCTTGAAGAAGACCTGGATATTGACATGAACAATCTGCAAATGAAAAGGATATAAGTGCTTAGGTAACAAACATGAAAAATCTGAAAAACACACTGGGGACTTTTAAGAAACATCTGGTGTGCATATACACCAGTAGATATAGATGCATATATAACAGTAGATCTTTGGGGATTAACGAAGACAGCAAAGCCTAAATTTTGGTTGACAACCCTAATTTCGAAGTAAACCCAAATTTTGCCCTAAATTTGATAAACCCTAATTTCGTAACCCAAGGTTAGCTCAGTTTACCTTTAATCTATTGCGGCTTTTGAATATCTTACTTTGCAATCACACCGAATCCAAGCTGTCCACCTTCGTGCTTAGTCCTTCAAGCAAATTTGCCTCAGTCGTTCATAGGGTTCATTGTTCTTCTTTTGCAATTGCACAGAATGTCCAAATTTCACCTTTCTGTCCATTTGTTTAATACCCACTTGAGTTAACAAGTACAGTTTGAAATTGGAAGCGAGAAATGCCTGGCACGTGAGAAATTTGAAGGAGCATACTGTTTTATAGAGTATAAGGGTAAAGTTGGGATTTTCAAAATACGTATTGATGACATCATAAAAAAAGTACACTTTTTGGACGGAACCCTGACGGATGGACACGGGTGATACATTTGAAACACTTTTGGTCACGGAATGTTACATATTGAAACTTTGTGTCCTCGCGTGTAATTAGCCCCAAACCTCAGGGACATAGGTGTAATTAGCCCTATTTAATTTGTAGTTATTATTATTTAATTTTAGTGTGTTTTAGGTTAAATTTAAGGATTAATTACACATATGTCCCTGAGATTAGGGAGTAATTACAGTTAAGGACACAAAATTTCAAAATGTAACATTCTGTGACCAAAAGTGTTTCAAATGTATCATCCGTATCCATCCGTCAGGGTTCCGTCCAAAAAGTGATATCAGCAATACGTATTTTTAAAATGACGATACTACCCCTTATACTTTATATACAGAATATTTTAAAATTTTAAAATTAAAATTTCAAGCCTTAATTTAAACATTAGGGTTTTAAAATCCTGAAATTATTTTGTTCTCTATCTTTGCAACTATTCTCAATCTGCAATTTTTCAATCTGCAATTTCTCAAAAGGTCTCAATCTATTGATTGGGGTTTCAAAGCCCTAATTTGCACATCTATTCTCAATCTGCAATTTTTCAATCTGCAATTTCTCAAAATGTCTCAATCTATTGATTGGGGTTTTAAAGCCCTAATTTGCAAATTAGGGCTTTAAAACCCTAATTTGCAGAACAAAGTCACGGGCGCCCCGTCGCGGGCGCCCCGTCGTAGTCACCGGCGTCAAGCAATGCCATCACCATCACCACGAGAACTTTTTCAATCCCTGGCAGTTCTTAGCAACTATGTATACATATGCTCATGGATCGGTAGGCGAATCAAATTATGGCACCGGAGCGAGAGCAGGACCAATGCGTCGTCGCTTATGCTCACGGATCGGCGCTCACATCGTAAAAAGAATCCCCAAAATGCCGCTACCCTCGAGATTGTAAGGCGAGGTCTCTGTTTTGTAGGCGGGTGCGGTGCACCGCTGGCTCGAGCCCGAGGAGTAGCCGGAAATGCATGATGACTTGGGGGTCTTGCGGCATGGTGGGGAAGGAGGGACAGCGACGACGTGGGGAGGAAGAGTGGGGGTGGGGCCGGCGTGATGGTGCAGGGTGAGGTGGGGTGGGAGTGCGGGGAAGGAGTGGCGTGGGATTGAATTTGAGAGATTGAGTTTGAAGATTGAATTTGAGAGAGAAAGGAGAGAGAACAAAAAAAAAGAAAAGATAAAAAAGAAAAAATGGAAGGGGCAGAGTTTAAAGGGGCAAAGTGGGTATTTTATTTTAAAGTCAGGGGCAATCAAGTCTTTTTGCCAAATCCGTTAAGTATTTTTGTATTCCGTTTGTCAACGGACACAAGTGTTACATTTTGAAACTTTGTGTCCTCGCGTGTAATTACCCCCAAACCTCAGGGACATAGGTATAATTAGCCCTAATTTTTATTTGTGATGCTTGTCGGATGGGGATGTCATCCATGTATGCGAGATTTTATGTTCTTGCCTTTTATAGGGTGAGTGTAACTTGACTGTTTTACAATCTTTCATCTGTATATATTTCTATTACTCCCAAAAGGGGGGGTAAAGGGTCCTAGAGACCCCTTTTCAGAAAAAAGCAACCTGGTTGTTCATCATTGAGCATGATTGAAGTGGAAACATTGCTCGACCAAGTCTCAGATGGCGATGATGTTATGGACATCGAACCAGGGATTATCTTTTCGACATTGGGGTCAAATTGAAGATTTTTTATTAGGCCGAAAAATTTCGAGCTACTTTCATACAAAAGTTAATCACACCGCACTTTGGAATTACGCTCTCAATGCTTTCACGCATCAATTTGGCATCGAGCACCTAGAAATTTCAATTTTATGTACATTTACCAATTCAATTAATTGAATGTACATTAAACTAGGAGGCGTAGACCTATTCGTTTATAATTTTTATTTTTTGTTTTTGTTCTGTGTTTCATTTTTATATTCAGTTAGAAAATATAGATGTGTAGTTTATTCATTTGACAAATTTTTTTTGGCTACTGTTTTTTTTCCTAACAATGGATGAGAGGCTACCGAAAAAAGGGAACACCTTATAAGTATTTTCACATTTTCGTACTATTTGAGTTTAATTTTTTCAAAACAAAAGTTAAAAATGACAGACATGCTAGAGGAAAGGAATCATTTTTTAATCATTATCGCAAAAATTAAAAACGAAAACGGAGCCACTCTCTGTATTCCCTCTAAATAAAAAAGAAGATTTAACATAGTTGCCCTCGCCACCCTCTTTTCCAGCAACTTAACAGGATGATGATGACGAGGACTTTGGGTTTAAAGGTTCTCGCGGCCAGAAGAGTTAGTGGAGTCGAAAGAGAAGTGACCTTTGTGCCTTTCATAGTTTAACAGACGTCTAATTAAAAATGGATGCCTTTTTGCCGATTGGTGAGTTAAGCACCAAATTACAACTTAAAAGGTGATGGGTATCAAAATTGTTATGTCAAATTGCTGGACGCACATAGGCCCAAAGTAAGTGGTGGTAAGCACAATAGATCCTCTTTGGGAAATTTAGGAAAAAGTGGGTTTTGGGATAAAATTTTTGGGGATGGTGGGTTTGTTTTGAAAACTTGTGAAAAAGTGGGGTATATTTTGAAAATCTCTGAAAAAGGGGGTTAGTTGGAAAAAAATGGGTTTTTTGAAACCATATCTTTTCCCATCCCCAAAATATCCCTCCCCTTGTTTGTCCCACATCAGACTTTTGGATTGGAATTGGAATATCATTCTCAGCATTTTCTTCTTTTTCCAGCCAAACTCTATGGCTCCCTCTCTCTCCATTTCCATCTGCCGATGACTCCTCAACGCCGTCCACTTTCCGGCGACGGCGCATCCACCTTCCGGCGACGCGATCTACATCCCTCTCTCCAAACCAAGTCTCTCTCTCTCTCTCTCTCTTTTCCCGATTCCATCTGCCGGTGGCGACGACACCTCCACCTTCCGACAACGACGATCCATGGGTGCTGAAATCGATCCATTGGCAACGTCGACTCCCTCTTTCTCCTCCAAACCGAACCTTCCGGCGACGACATAACTGGACAGCACCTTACGGCTGCATCACCTCCACCTTGATCACCCAAGTTTGGATTGTGCTGTCTATTTGTGGATTGCTTGGGTAAGCTATATTGTGTTACATATTACTGGAATTTTCTGCTTTGTGTTATCTATGAAACTTCTATATTTGGTTCTTATGAATGACCATTAAGATTACTGCAATTCATTTATTGTTTTCTACCATGAGAATCCCTTGTTAGGTGAATAATCCATCTTTGTTGAGTTAATTATCTTCTGCTCTGCACATTGATTTATGGAGACTCAAAATTTTCGTTCATGTAATGTAATTAACCTACTAAGAGCCATCCATAGCAAAATGTTGCCCTCCATTGGAGTGAGGCTAGCTGACTTCATTCCCATCAAGATGACGCCAAATTTTGAGGATTGATTTTTCTTCTCCGTAATGGGGTGGGTTTTAAGGGGATATGGGTGACAGGTAGAGGCTTGTGTGTGTGTCAAGTTAGGGGGTTCAGTTCAATGTTTGAGATGGGTTATTGAGGAGCGACTGTGGGTATTTATATGTGGATACTTACTGAACTTTTGATGACAAGTCTTTGTGGAAAATGCGTTGCAGTGGTCATAGCATTTCTAACTAAAAATGACTTGCTTTCCAAAATCAGTAATATTAGGTTGATTGAGAGTACTTTGAGTGACTTTATTTTATGTTTTTTAAATTGTACAGTTTTTTGACAAAATCATGCAGTTGGTACTTTGGCACTATAATTGGTTCGGTAAGAAACAAATGGGCACGCATGCAATGATAAATACACTTATGTTGAATTTCTTTGTAGTTTTTCTCGTGGCTTTTTCTTTATTTCATATGCAAATCTCTACTCTTTACAATATTTCATCACATACAACGAATACAAATCTTGTACTAGTACATCTATCTAATGTTGGGCACAGATTCCACATCTCACTTAACTGTCTATTTGTTGTATTATCCTTTAAAATTTTTCAGCTCAAGATGCAATTCTTTATCCTCCCCTCTATCTGTGCAATGATCATTCCTGTACTGCTGTTTTGCTGAATAAAAAGTTTCAGGCAAAGTTTCTATTTGCATTGGTTGCAAGAATATAAACGCCTTGATTTTCTGCACAAAATGCTAATAAGGTGGAGAAGTACATTGACACAAGTCGGTTTCTGCAAGAATGCAAGTACAGATGTGCGGAGATGCTTGTCATTCCTACTACTTTTCTAGTTATCATTTATGCATGCTAATCTAGTTATCATTTTGGGCCTTTTATTATACGACCATTTTTTTCTTATCTAATTGGTGGTCATAATTATCTGAATATTATGTCTGGTTTCAAGTCCTTAATTGTAATTTTTTTAAAACATAGTATCTATGTAGTTATTCATGTATGTTTATGAGCAGTCAAACCTGTGGGACACTGAGATGCACTGCATGGTGTGAAAATTACCTATTGGCTTAAGCTTTTAGGTCAAAATCGGAATCATCTTGTATATGTGGGACATCTTGGTGGTGGACACTTGACTCTTTGTTATCTCCCCAGCAAGGGAGACACTCACTTTCCCATGCTGATTAGCATGCATTGATTTGTCTTGATAGTACTTAGACGTTTCATTTAAAATAGGATTTGTGGATGTGTTGAGTAAAGGTGCAATTGTATTTCTTGTTACACTGCTTCGGTGCCCCCCCTCCGGCCCTTCTCCCCTCGGCCACCAGCTAGTTCATTTTGTCGTCTTTGAAATCTATATGTTTGGTGTTATTTATGCAGATGCTTTTGTTACTGCTGTCATCACTGGTCGCTATACACGCCTGCTATCTCTTGCTATAATATCGAAGAGTGCGTTTACTCCTGATTGAAGCTTACTTAAATAATTCGTTCATCATTGCCTGTCTTGGACCAACTTAACTATTACTGTACTATATTTTGATTAATCTAGGTTAAACATGCATTTCATAGCGACTGCCATGTGCAGTTATTATTGACTTTAGACTTGTAGCAGCCTCTTGTGTCTAGATTTTCATATCTTGGTTAGGTAAAAGGTGGTTGAAAATCGCTTCAAGCTTAGTCATCACCTTCACTTTTTTGTAATTTCAGTAATCCTCTGATAAATACTCAGAGCACGTCGAAAGCAATCCACTTAGTATTTTTGAGTATTGCCTGTACTTATTGTTGGCTGATAATTGCACAAGTTCAATTGTCCTTCTATAGGCTGATATGTGGGGTCGCAGATTTATGTATGGATATTACCGGAAATTACCTTTTTTGATAAACATACATTGGCTATCTCAATGAGTTTGTTAATTAAATTTTTTTGCTCCATGCAGCGTGGACTTGAGCCTAAAGTTGATGACCGTGCGGGCAAGAGGACATAAGAGTGAGAAGAAAAGAAGGCTTATGAGGTGCGAGAGTGCCAAGACTTTCGGCTTACTCCATCTTCTCCGTCTATACTCGCACGAACGAGAAAGGATGGTGATTGCATAGGAAAGAATCCCTTGGTTATTGGTGATGACGATGGTTACAAGTATCATGCAGACGGAACAACTTCATGAGGTCATACATCGAGTCAATGAAGAAATCATGACAGATACAGCAGCAAATAAATAAGTTTATATAGTGTACAGTATTTTTAGTTCCAATTAGTAGTGAATAGAGTGTTAGGCATCATTCTTTTGGTTGAATAAACTTGCGAGACTTCAACTATATTTAATTGTATGTGCCGTCATGTGTACGAAATTTGGTGGTGCCATTGCAATAACCGCTTTTTGTTTGATCCGACGAGTTCAGGTTGACAGTGTAATGATTTTTTTTTACTGATTTTACTGAATCAAATGCAGAATTCAGGACTCTAAAAAAAACATAAGGATTATTGACCGCAAAAATTAAATGCTAACAAAAAATCAGTGACCGCTTCTATAGTCGCTTATCTGGTCAACGCGATATCTAATTCAAAAATAATTAATTGCCAAAAGAGATTTAGCGACGGCTTTTTGGGACTTACTCATGGTTTCTTGGCTTGGGCGGACTTCACAATCTATGTGGTATTATGCCCCACCACGTGCATACGAAAAGTAACCTTGAGGTGCTCGGACATAAGCTCTTCCCCTATCAAAAAAATGTTTAGTATTACTTCTGCACAGAAATGACTTGGGGATTGGCACGTACCGACATGCACCTTCGCGCAAAGTACTTGCGTTTCTACAGAAAACGACTAGTGTCACCTAAACCGTGTACATTGCATTTCTACAGAAAATGACTTGTGTCAAATAAACCGTGTACAACCTTTGCGCGCAAGCGCGAACGATATGACTATCCCTCAAGGTGCTCCACTTGTGCACGGTTTGATCATAGTTAAAGCTTGTCTTCGTTCGCTTCGTGCACAAGGAAAGCGCGTCACTTTTTGGGATCCTTCATTGTTTCTTGGCGTGGGCGGATTTCACAATCTATGTGGCGTTGTGCCCTGCCGTGTGCATACGAAAAGTAACCAATTTTTTTTTATAGGGGAAAGGCTTATGTCCGAGCACCATTTCATTAAGCTCCGCTCTTGTGTTTACCACTACCCTCAACTTTGTCATCATTATTGCAACCATTACTACGATTATGGTTCTTGTACAACCATCTCGCGAACTACACGCCAACACCATTGCATCCATCGCTTGTCGGACCTACTACAAATCTCAGTCTCATTAACAATGTTGCCACTTGAACTATTCAATTACCACCATCACGTTCACAATCATTGTCATCTTTACAGTTCCCACCACCGTCGTACTGTGACATCTACCACTGGAAGCTCCATAATACCATTACCATAACTATTATAATTTTCCGTTGTTATTGATCAATGGGGAAAAATTAGTTTTACTCATTTATCCTTAGATTTGCTTTTGTTATCTTCCAACTCAATCTTAGCTTGCCACAAGTTAATCTTCAATTGAAATCAAATCTCTTTTTACTTAAAACTGAGTATAACATGTTAGAACTTAACGGTACAACTAATAAAAAATTAGATTCCTTTGAAGCTTACCTTTAGCTACCTCAAAGAATGAATATTGCGAGCGTCTAATTCTGTTGGAATTTCTACGTCTTCTTTCATATGTTACAAAAGAATAGTAAATTTTCACAACGACAAACGAAAAAAACCACTCTTGCCGAAGGTGATTTTAAGTGAAACCATGTTTATTCGGTAAAATTTGCATAAATGCATTTATTAGTTTTCGCAATTACTTATCACGATGGTAATTTGGGGTGTCGGATCAATTGCACCAGACAAACATCCTTGTAATATGGCAACGTATTTAGAACTCCTTATGGTTATTCGTAGCAAAAGGAGTATAGCGTGAAAACTCCAAATTTAGCAATAATATAAACACTTCTCAAAGTGTGTGCAAATATACAATATAAGTCTTGCCCAACTAAGTAGGGGGACTACGACGTGCAAAGTTGAAGCTTACGTGGCAGATACAGATGTTTCAAAGGAATCCTACATGGCACAAAGATATAGTTCTAAAAATCGGATGTGTCGTAATTTTTTACCAAATGTTTCCCCCTCTTTTCTATTTTCCCTCCAATCCACCCACTGCAACACAGCCACAACATTTGATGAACCATTCAATTGTTTTGATGAACCATTCAATTGTTGGGTTTTATCCATTCCTTCTTGGTGTGAACAGATCTCACAATTGATGTGGTATTTGTGGCCAACCATTTGCGATTGAAACCTACCCTCGGGGTACCGGGACATAAGTCCCAAAAAAATGACTTGCTCTGCCCGTACCGCGAACAATTACAAGCTTCTAGACAGAGCAAACCGTGCACAAGTGGAGCACCTTACGGGATAGTCAGGTCATTTGCCCTTGCGCAAAAGGTCGTACACGTTTTAGGTGACACTTTTTGTAGACAAGCAGGTACTTATGCCCGACGGTGCTTGTCGGTTTGTGCCAATGCCCAAGTCGTTTATGTGCAGATGCAATACCGAATCTCCTTCTTCAATCTCTTCCGAAATGAAAATTTTAAACATCAAAGACATTTCACATCAAAAGCAGCGCTTGTGCCCCGTAACTTCTGCAAAAAAAGATTGGGGTGTCGGCAGAATCCGACATGCACTTTGCATAAAAGGACTTAAGTTTCTGTAGAAAGTGACTAGTTTCACCCAGAATGAACACCGTTCTTCTATGATTGATCGGTAAACACACTCCGAAGTGGATCATTTTCTTCTCAATACTTATGTGTAAAATGTGGCCTACCCCCACTAACCCCCCAACCCGCAAGGTTACCTACCCCACCCTTACCCCCCACCTTGCTGTGGCCACCCCATATTTCCCTCAAATCGAGACTTTTTTCCAAACCGAGAGACACTAACTCCACCAACACACACACGACCCGTAATTTCTGCATAAACGACTTGGGCATTAGCACAATTGGACACGCACTTTTGTAGAAATTGACTTGTCTTTCCACAAAAAATGACTGGTGTCACCACAAACCGTTTGCGTCTACAACGTTCTTCTATGCTTGGTCGGTAAACACATCAACCACTCTACATCGGACTCCTTACGGCCTCAACAACCATGCGTAGCTGGGCCGATAAAATGCGCCCTAACGGAGAGGTGACGAAACGATATGCTTTGCGTTCCCATCAAAACGGAGCATACTGACAACCCTCAATGATCCCAGCCGTGTAAGGGCAATGTGTGTGTGTGGTTCCCGCAAGGTCATCCCACATATGTAGTGGTCCCATAAAAAAAAAAGCAGGCGCCATGCACCCCGTAATTTTTGCATAAAATGACTTGGGCATCAGCACAATCGAACACGCAATTTTGCAGAAACTGACTTGTGTTTCCACATAAAATGACTGGTGTCACCACAGAAAATGTGTTGCGGCTGTGTTGCAGTGGGTGGATTGGAGGGAAAATAGAAAAGAGAGGGAAACATTTGGTTAAAAATTACGACACATCCGATTTTTAGAACTATATCTCTGTGCCATGTAGGATTCCTTTGAAACATCTGTATCTGCCACGTAAGCTTCAACTTTGCACGTCGTAGTCCCCCTACTTAGTTGGGCAAGACTTATATTGTATATTTGCACACACTTTGAGAAGTGTTTATATTATTGCTAAATTTGGAGTTTTCACGCTATACTCCTTTTGCTACGAATAACCATAAGGAGTTCTAAATACGTTGTCATATTACAAGGATGTTTGTCATGTGCAATTGATCCGACACCCCAAATTACCATCGTGATAAGTAATTGCAAAAACTAATAAATGCATTTATGCAAATTTTACCGAATAAACATGGTTTCACTTAAAATCACCTTCGACAAGAGTGCTTTTTTTTTTGTCGTTGCGAAAATTTACTTTTCTTTTGGAACATATGAAAGAAGACGTATAAATTCCAACAGAATTAGACACTCTCAACATTCGTTCTTTGAGATAGCTAAAGGTAAGTTTCAAAGGAATCTAATTTTTTATTACTTATACTGTTAAGTTCTAACATGTTACACTTAGTTTTAACTAAAAAGAGATTTGATTTCAATTGAAGATTAACTTGTGGCAAGCTAAGATTGAGTTGGAAGATAACAAAAGTAAATCTAAGGATAAATGAGTAAAATTAATTTTCCCCATTGATCAATAACAACGGAAAATTATAATAGTTATGGTAATGGTATTATGGAGCTTCCAGTGGTAGATGTCACAGTACGACGGTGGTGGGAACTGTAAAGATGACAATGATTGTGAACGTGATGGTGGTAATTGAATAGTTCAAGTGGCAACACTGTTAATGAGACTGAGATTTGTAGTAGGTCCGACAAGCGATGGATGCAATGGTGTTGGCGTGTAGTTCGCGAGATGGTTGTATAAGAACCAGAATCGTAGTAATGGATGCAATAATGATGACAAAGTTGAGGGTAGTGGTAAACACAAGAGCGGAGCTTAATGAAATGGTGCTCGGACATAAGCCCTTCCCCTATAAAAAAAAACACGGAGCTTAATGAAATGGTGCTCGGACTAATAATTTCCCTTATTTACAGCTCTACTATTTGCTAGACCATATACCTCACTTCAAAGATACATCACCCTTAATAGGGTGAACTATGAATTTGTAGAAGGAAACAGCAAAGGCTGTGGCAACTGGCAAAGCCTAAAATATCCAGCCAACCACCCGGATAAAGCTTAGGCTACCCAAAAGGTTAAAATCTAACATTTTTCGGATAATGTTTATGGCACACCATAATCACAACAGTGTGTCAAAAAGGTACAAAGTAATTTATTTAGTATGAATAGGAGACACTTATGTCATCAAATAGATGTCTAGAAATTTTCTTGTACCAATAATTGTTGTGCCAAGTATCTCAATTAAAGAAAACTATTAATTTCCAGAGACATCAAATTTTCTGCTCACTCTCAGGAAGAAGTATACCAAGTGTACAGACATGCAAGTTAGTAACTATCGTCATCTATTTTTGGCTTCCGAAGGTAGTAATGCAAGCAATTTGTCAACACCCGCAATAATAGTATACTTACAGCAACAAATTAACTAGGAGAATTGTCGTAGTGGTGCGGTTCGCTTAGTACATGAGCAAATGGTTGAAAATAATAGACAAATGTAGTGGTGCGGTTCGCTTAGTACAATCGTCGTATCCAATCGAACGACGAAAGAGTATTTGGAGACTGTTCGCCGTTGTCCACTTAACTAGAATCAGGATGGCAAATGCCAATATTATTATAGGAACAAAAATTTTGAGTCTCCGTAAATCAATGTGCAGAGCAGAAGATAATTAACTCAACAAAGATGGATTATTCACCTAACAAGGGATTCTCATGGTAGAAAAAAAATAAATGAATTGCACTAATAAAATATGCTGTCTCATCTGGACTGTTGTTGAAGACCTGAATTAAATGACAAGAGGGAGAATATTCATGAGTTGAAGCTCAAAAAAATAAAGATTACTTTACACGAATCTCTAGTTGTACCTGCCAACAAAGGAAAACAAAATAGCATCTACCTGAACAAATTGAGAACGGCGCAAGTGGAAAATGAAATGAGGAAATATTGAGAACTGTGGCGATAAAATAAAAGAAGACGGACTGTCCTTCTGGTAATCACCAAACTGAGAGCATATCTGTATTAACGATTTATCCAGTCATCTTATAGGATCAAATTCCGCCTGCAAACCAAAAGGCATGATTTCGTTGAAAGATAGATAAAGCAGTTATGAATACGAGGCAATGAATCTGACATCCTAACCAAATATCGCGCACTTACAAGGACGTCACAACAGTTATCGAATGCCCAAATACACATCAGAAGCCTATTTCAACGGACACTCTTATGTTGAACATGGTTTGTACTTTGTACATCTAGTAACAAAATGGATAAGCTCATATCGTTTTCTCTTTCATTTGATTACAGGTTCCCACTTTGAACACTCAGATGTGCCAGTTTACTTGTCGTAGATAAACCAAACACGAGGACAGGTCAAGGGGAGATAGACTTAGAAACTTAATGATTGGATAAACTTATTCAGGATCTGACGAATCGCAGCATTCATTTTTCTCTCAATAACAGTCCACTCTCTGACTTTAACACGCAATTCAAGAGAGTTTAGATGCATAAGCATATAGCCCTCATCCAAAATGATGATTACCAAGTCCAATATGACTACTTGATGTCTTGACAAGTGAATGAGCAAATATTGTACAATTAAAATCTCTGTTTCGACATTTAGAAACTTAGTTAAAAATATGCACATAGCTCAGAGAGGACAATTAATCAAGCAAGGCTTGAAAGTAGAACAAGGGACCATAATTTGATACATAGAGAACTCCTACATGTGCAGAACACAAAGTAGAAAATTACAGTAATATGTAATACAATATAGCTTACCCAAACAATCTACAAATATACAGCACAATCCAAACTTGGGTGATCAAGGTGGAGGTGATGCAGCCGTAAGGTGCTGTCCAGCTATGTCGTCGCCAGAAGGTTCGGTTTGAAAGAGAGAGAGGGAGTCGGCGTTGCCAATGGATCGATTTCAGCACCCATGGAGAGAAAGGGTGTCATCGTCGATGACTATAGATCGATTTTGAAACCCATGGATCGTCGTTGTCGGAAGGTAGAGGTGTCGTCGTCGCCGCCGACAGATGGAATCGGGGAAAGTGATAGAAAGATAAAGACACTTGGTTTGGAGAGAGAGGGATGTAGATCGCGTCGTCGGAAGGTGGATGCGCAGTCCATCCGACGTCAGTGTGCTGCTTCACTTGTTCTATATTAATGCAAGTCATAAGACTAAGCCATGATATGAGGGAGATTGTTACGGTTAAATTTGTCATAACTAGTACTATGATAATTATTAAGGTTACGTCATTATCATTGTTATAAAGTTACAACATTATCGATGTTAGTATGGTACCACCACTCATTAGTATTGATCAGTTGTCAACATATAAATATATTTTTTTTAACCTAATCAGAACCAAATATATTTATACGTATATTTATATAACTTATCAATCTATCAATTTTGAGATACCATATTTTATTTCCCTAACACTGCTTTAATCCAAAAGATCTAGAACATCTACGAATGAATCATTGTCTGATACTCCTTCTCTTTGCTTCATTATCTTGTGTTCTTTTTACTTAAATGACATCATTAATTGTGAGATTTGTATCAAACTTTGGTAGAATTTTTATTTCATGATTTTCTTAAAGGGACTTTTATGTTGCTTTTAGATTATTTACAATTTTTTTTCTTTCTAATTCATATCTCGTTATTAAGCAATGCTGAGAGCATCAAATAATAAGGTTAAAACCTCCTTACACTAATTTTTGTGGGAAGAGTAAGAGCGTGCTTCAAGACGAGGATTTTTCTTCTTACAGATTATTTGACGCACACTTCAAACATATTTTTATTGTATTTTTTCGTTAATTTTTATAAGTTAGAACTGGGTACAAAATTATGCGTCAACATAGGATGTGGCACACTTACAATAAATTGGTTTGTCTTTAATTAACTTATTTACTTTGTTATTTTGATCTCAGATAAATTGCCACTATAAAAGATTTTGGAGTTAAAAGTACTAAAAGAGATTCTACATCTATTTATGCTTAAGAAAATTATAGAATAACAAAACAAAGATATAATATGTGGGAAAAAATCAAATATAAAATCTCGAAAGTCAATCAATATTCCTCGCGTTGATCGATTATATGTGAGGAAATAATCGATCAAAAGGAGCAATTAATGCCAATTTATATGTCAGGATAGTAGGATAATTTTCTTGGTCAAACTTGATTTTTCAAAACTGATTAAATCAGAGTTTAAGGAAATGCAGATGATAGATTTAATCGGTCTTGAGCATTTTGAATTAGATTTAATAAGTTTACTTTTTTTTGCTAAACACTTCAATACTAGATTGCTGCAAACACTTTCTAACATATGAACTCTCTTTAAAATTGGCCAACCACATCATGAAACATTTAAGGGCTACAATTAGATTGCTGCATATTTGAGGAATGAAAATCACTACACAAGCGTGATGTCTATAAGAGGAGGTCTGCCAAATTATTATTCATGATATGGACAGCAATAAACTAACTTTGATGACGAATTTAATTCCAAAATCCTTCAATCTATTATATCGTGTATAAATTTGTGATGCAACACCTACATTTGCCTCTAAATAAACATGGCGACTACCAACACTCGATTTTCTCGAATCTTGTTCATCGTTGTACTCACTCTCCTCGCTACTAAACAATGTGAGTTTGGGCTGCTTTTTCTTTTGAAATTTATTTTGCTCACACTCGGGTTTGAATAGTACTCTTTTTTTCTGTATTACGTAACCAAAATCGTCACTAAATCTCATTGTGGCACTTCAAGCCCCGTTGTTAGCAATAAGGTTTTATTTCTCGTGCTATTTTTAATACGCGAACTTTGTGTTTAAAGACATTAATGTTACTTGAAGTTTTAGTAGAGCTTTTGCAAGAAATTGCTCCCCTTACAAAGGGATTTGAGCAAAAAAACTTTACTCTTCTTTTGTAGTAACCCCCAAAAGGAATATCTAATCTTGAGCATGATTTCCCTTGGCATTTTGATTAGATTTTGAGTTTTTATTGACTTAGTGTTTCTTCCTTTAAGGTTTTGGCATAGACCATGATCAAGGCATCAATGATTGGAGATGCAGGTTTAGAAGTTGCCCTTCTGGTGGTTGCTGGTGTTGTTTTGACTATCTGCCACCCAAGTGTTTTGCAAAGTTTGCAGATTGTTTTGAAATTTGTACTGACAAAGGATCTAGCGGCACAAGAAAGGGGTCTCTTCCCCACCCTTAGCCTTTTTGCTACCAATTTGTATCCACACCTTGTTACATGCAACTTTATATGATTGATTGAAATATTTTATGCTGCACTTCTAGTTTTTATTGGTTGAGATATCTAAAATGTTACTACTAGTCAAGATTGTTGTACAATTTAAGTCTAAAGCAATAGTATGACATTTTATAAGGAAAATTCTAAAGTATAATCTTTGATTACATTCCTAGCAAGATCTACTTTGATCTAATCTAGAATTGATCCAAAGGATCTCAAATTACTGGTACCCATACCGATTAACAAATTCTCGCACCACATGCTCTCCACGTTTTGACTCTAGAATCGTCTAACAAATTCTCGCACCACACGCTCTCCACGTTTTGACTCTAGAGTCGTCTAACAAATTCTCGCACCACACGCTCTCCACGTTTTGACTCTAGAGTCGTCTAGGGTGAGAAACCACCGAGCAACAGTACCTATTAAGGTCATATAGAACAACTTGACTAAGTTGTTCTTCTCAATTCCATGAGGAGCTAACTGCATGCATATACATCTTGATATCGATCTTCGGGTCTTAAGTCTCATCAAAGATATCCATGTCCGACATCTTGAATTTCAGGGAGGGTCTGCGATTCAGGCCCAGAGTAAGGGCACTATCTACCAGATCATCCGCTCTCCTCACTCAAGCGATTTGTAACTCCAAAGAGGACAACGTTTTCAAGCCTTAACTGTAAGAAATAAAGCACAAAACTTGAAAGAAAATGCCTCAATGTATTAAAACTGAAGGGTTTGGTCACTTCTAAAATAGGTCACGGGTAAAATATCGTGTAAACCATGGTTGTTCGGGTGCACCGACCGGTTGATCGGTGTCCAGTTTTTAACCGTTTGAGAGGCATTTTATTGACCGGTTTGATCACCTTGAAAACACGGTCACAGATGAACCATTCGGTAATACCCATTAGAGTTTACCAGCCGGTTGATCAGTGGCGCATACTTTGATCATTTGAGAAAGACTAAACCCGCTGGTTTGATCACCCTTAAAAATGGTCACTGATAGTGTACAACAAAATCTTCATTTTTGCTTTTTTATTTTTCAATTCTCTTTGAGTTCAATCACGAATAAAAATCACAGCATACTTATCTTATCAAACAATAGAACTGAATCAGATGAATATAACCAAAAGCACGCTTCATAGATAATTAAGTTTTTGTAGATTAAATAGGACTTTAAACTCTTGGGTGCTTTGATGCTACATTTTATTACACGCAATGATTGCGGATCTAGAATATCTATAGAAGGATATGGAATCCTTAAATTTTTGAAAAACACGCTGGATTGATTCTCCATGACAATACCGCAGCAAAATTGTTAATTAGCACGAGACCTCTTTAAGATCTCTTGCAAACACATAGTATGCCGGAAGAATTGGGACGGCCCTTGCAAAGAACACAAACGGATAGGGAGTAAAAGGGCCCTGAGGAGAACTTTTGGAAAAAAGCAGAGCAAAAGAGGAAAAAAAAAACCCTCTTCCCTACCCACAAATGCCTTCTCCTCCGATTTGCGTCCATGTAGATTGTTCTATTCCAGTTGGTTTGGGCTGTAAGGTGGCTTCATGGGGTTGCTTGTGGTGGCGGTGGTTTGTGAAATTAATAGTGGCTAAGTTTAGGTGGTGGTCAATGGTGGGGAATGGTGTTAACGGATTGGGATTCCCTGCTGTAACCCGTAGTTATAACAGGGTGCTGTACCCATTTCTGTGAGAGAGAGGGGGCTGTAACCATGGTTACTCTCTCTCTTCCCACTCTCTCATATAAATGGGTACAGCACCCCTGCTGCAACCATGGGTTACAGCAGGGGATCTGGATCCACACCGGATCTGAGAGGTAGCTAACAACAACGGCAGAGGCGACGACGAAGGTCGCTGGAATACTGTCGGTGGCGCTGCTCCGTGCGTTGGCACGGGTGGTGTAGTACCTAGGGACACGTGTCATGGTGTTGGACACGTGTTCATGTGCTGGCAAGAATAGTGGGCAGTTGTCATCTAGAGGCTACCCCTGTTGCCTTTGTGTGACAAGTGGTGGATTTTTTTTGTTTGGTCGTGTTTATTTTATTCTCCGAGAAAAGAAAAAAAAAGATGATTTGTTTGATTTTATTTTAGTAATTGTTTATTGCTTTAATCCTGTTAGTATTTTTGGTACTTTATTTTATTCTATTATTTAATTTTTGTGTGTTTTAGGTTAATTTGAATTTGTGATGCTTGCCGGATGGGATGTCATCCATGTATGCAGCTTTTATGATCTTGACTTTATAGGGTGATTGTAACTTAACTCTTTTCCAATCTTTGATCTGTATATATTTCTAGTATTCCTAAAAAAAATGGGTAAAGGGCCTTAGAGACCCATTTTCAGAAAAAGCAACCTGGTTGTTCATCATTGAACATGATCTAATCGAAAACATTGCTCGACCAAGTATCACATAGTGATGATGTTGTGGACATTGAACCCGTAGATTATCTTTTCGACAGTGGGGTCAATTAAAAGATTTTTTATTACGTTGAAAATATTCCGAACTACTTTCCTACAAAAAGTTAATCACACCGCACTTTGGAATCATATGCTCTCCACGCTTTCATGTGTCAATCTGGCACCGAGCACCTAGAAATTCAATTTTATGTCAATTTACCAATTCAATTAATTGAATGTACATTAAACTAGGAGGGGCAGACCTGTTCGTTTACAATTTTTATTTTTTGTGTTTTGTTCTGTGTTTTCATTTTTATATTTAGTTAGAAAATATAGATGTGTAGGTTTATCATTTGACAAAATTTTTTTAGCTACATTTTTTTCCCTGACATGACAATGGATGAGAGGCTGCCGAAAAAAAGGTAACACCTTGTAAGTGTTTTCACATTTTTGTACTATTTGAGTTTGATCTTTTCAAAACAAAAGCAAAAAATGACAGACTGCTCAATATAAGGAATCTTTTTTTTTATCATTATCGCAAAAATTGAAAACGAAAATGACAAACTCTCTACGTAAAAAAGAAGATTTAACACAGTTCGCCTCACCACCCAGTTCCCCGCAAGTGAACGGGACGATGTTGACAAGAGCTTTGGGTTTAAAGGTTTTCACGGCCAGAGGAGTAACTGGAGTTGAAATAGAAGCGACCTCTGTGCTTTTCATAGTTTAATATACGTCCGATTAAATGGATGTCTTTTTGCCGATTGATGAATTGAGCACCGAATCACAACTTAAAGCTAATGGGTGCCAAAATTATTATGTCAAATTGCTGAACGCACATAGGCCCAAAGTTGAGGTTGTAAGTACAATTGATCCTCCTTCCTATCTTTGGTGACCAATCTTATACTTGTTGCCACGGCTTTGTATTTCTAATACCTGGTGAAAAGCAAGCCAAACGTCCTTTCAACGGGTGAAACAAACACTTTCAAAAGAAATACCCAAGAGGGCAGAGGGGACCTCACAAAATGGATATTCGAGTCCACGAGAAGTTGCATAACAAAATGGATATCCTTAGAAAATTCTCTATAAAGAGCTACCACAAGAAGAAATCAGAAGACACTCGAACTGTATTATATACAACGTATTGCAATTGAATCAATACATGAATTAGGAATCAATGTAAATGCTAAGGTACGCGTATGCCACGCGAGTAATAGCTTGAGCTTCAAAACTCCCTCCCTCTCTGAATGCACCTGTGCGTTGGCGATGATCAGGAATAGCTAGAAACAGTGCCAGCCCCAACCATTTGCCCCCCCAGAACAGAAGCAGCAATCTTGCTAACAGAACAATTATGATTCAGTTATAAGGTCACGACCATCCATTCCTTGGGGGGGAGAGTGGCGGGAGAGCTGCTGCGTGAGATGTAGTAGCTGCAACTCCTAAAGCCTTCCTAGCAATTGCCCTAGACTCTTTGCTTCTGCCGATCATTCTTGAGGCAAGTGATTCGGATGCAGCAGCCCTGGATGAGTTGCTGCTCTCAATTGATGCAAAGAATTTGTCCTTGGAGAGTCTTGCCTGAGCAGATGCAATGACAGAGCTGAACACACCAGACTCCCTCAAACCTTGAACTCTAGCCTGAAACATAAAACTGCAAGTGAAAATCAAATTTGGAAGATAATGCTCATCAATATCACTTGGATACAAAAAGAAAAATAACAGCATCTGACAGGGTTGTATGGCATGACTATTGTGCAGTACCACCGTCTTCCGCTGTCAGTACCACCGTCGATTCAGTGTCTGCAATATCCTTATTCAATCACCATCAGCACTATCCGAGGGGGTGATCAGTGGAAGACTGCCTTTGAGATAAAAGATGTTATGAACCAGGTGCTTCGTCCTTTCATTGGCCTCATTTATGGTAAGACCGAGAAGAAGATTGACTTCACTTACATTAGGTGTTAGATCCATCGTTAAAGGCTTAACATCAATTTGAAGAAGCGTCCATTTGGGCAGTCCTCTATGGTAATTCCTAGGTTTGGGGTGTTCCATGATGGAGTTCCGGCTGATCCAGAAAAAGAAAGATCCATTAGGTAGTGAGTAGAGCCTTCTAACATTCACGAGGCCAGGAGTTCTCACGGGTTAGCCACTTTTTGTAGGACGTTTATCAAGGAATCTAGTACCATCTTTGCTCCATTATTAGTACAATAAAAAACAGAGTTTATGTCAACTGATGTGGCAGCTAATGCATTTCAGGTTATAAAAGATAAGCGGTCTCAAGCCCCGATCCAAGACTTCCTCATTTAGCGTGATGCCTCAGGCTCTTAGGCATGGGTGAGTAATACGATGCGAGACCATCCTGTTTCTTTTTTCAGTGACAAACTGAATGAGGTCCGACAAAGATACCTCTACCTATGATTGACAGTTCTAAGCTGTTGTCTGGGCCCTTATATATTGGCGTCTCTATTCGTTGCCAAAATAGGTCATTCTGTACTCTAATGATGAGGTCTAAGAGACCTGAACTTGTAAAAGAAGTCGAAGTTGAGTCCTTGGCACGCTGAGCAAGTTGAGTTCATCCATAATATTAGTCGAGTCCACGACATGCTAAACAGGTTGGGTTCATCTCTAAAACAAGTTGAGAGTTCTTGGCATGCTAAGAGGGTTGAGTTCATCAAGGACTTCACCTTGTACTCGAACTTGGTAAGGGAGTCGAGAATAAACCTGCCGACGCACTTGGTAGGGTTGTAGCAAAGATACCTGGGATGTGGATCATGTCAGGTTCGTGGAACAGAAATGGAGAACACCACTTAACCAAAAAGCGGTGCGTTTGTAGGCTTCTTCGGCTCAATAAGACTAAATAAGGTTCATAGGTGCTCCCAACTTATTCTGATCGCACCCAAGGGCCCAATAGGGGTCCTATTTCACGCCCAAGTCACGTGCATTTTTTGCTCCGCACGTCTCGTGCGCGACTTAAGGGTCAATTATTTCACGTCAGCGTGACTCACGGTAGCACGTTTGTCACGCCGCGATCGCCAAACACCATTTCACCCAAAAACAATGACCGACGGTGCAACCGGAGTCACGGGGTCAAGGGCCAAAGGCTTTGGCCTACCCCATGGGGTCAGCCTCGACCTGCCCCTTGCCTATGGGGTCGGCCTCGGCCTCCCCCAAGGGGTTGGCCTTGGCCTTCCCCCAGTTTTGGCTTTTGGTCTTTCCCAAGTTGCCCACTCCCCACGCGATGTCCGTCTTCACCCGTTCTTCGCTGCGTACGCTTCGTGTGTGCTTTGACACTTTGTTCATGACATTGGCGCGACTCACGGTAATGCACTCATCGCACCTCGGCTACCCAACTCCTCGTTGCCCATCAAAACACCAACCATCAGCGCTTAAAAAATTACAAAAAAGGGGGAGTGGTTCTGGCCTTGGCCACCCCCTAGGGTAGGCCTCGGCCTCCCCAAGAGGGTCGGCCTCTACCTCCCCGAGGGGTTGGCCTTGGCCTTCCCCCAAAGTTCGGCCTTTGGCCCCCCTTTCCACGCGCACTTGCCTTCAAGGAGTTTTGCGTCTTCGCGATGCTCATCAATGCCCGCGCACCAACTTCACGACGTCTGTCATTCCTCCGTGATGCCCGTCGCCCAAAGTAACGCGCTATCACCAAGTTACCTGTCGCTGCCGGACACGTACCATCACTCTTAACTTTGTCAATACTAAAGATCACATTCATCATTTTTATGAAACATGCACACTTGGCTCATGCCCCGTCTACGGGACACTCGACGCCACTCGTGCGCCGTCTTCACGACTGTCGTCGCCGTGCCCATACGACATTTCCATGACATGTGCCCCCGGCAATAGGTATTGTCTCCCGACAGTCGTCGCAACAACCACGCACCACCTTCATGACACGTGCCCCTAGCACCGGCTATGGTCTCGTGACAATCGTTGCCGCGCCCATGCGCCACAACCATATCGTGCTATACACCACGCCATGCGCCACAATCATGTCTCGTGCTATAGGCACCATACCCATGCTCCACAATTGATGTCTCATGCCGTTGGCATTACGCCCATGCGCCACAATCATGTTACATGCCTCCGGGAACCACACTCATTCACCACACCATACGCCCTTGCCATGGACGTGGAACATGCTTCGACCCACTCTCCTGAGTGTGCAGCATTTTAAGGGGCTTTGTTCGTAGTGTTCCGACACAAGGACCCTTCACAGCGGGATAGGCTCGTTACCACAAAGCTATCGCCGCCTGGGGTGACTTGCATGACACTAGGCACTGAACTGCGACCATGTCCCCTCCGGTACTGGTGATCGTCGGCGCCCCCAGGACGATGACCCCCGGGTCACTCCAGGACAGG
This sequence comes from Escallonia herrerae, assembly GCA_033070095.1. NCBI lineage: Eukaryota > Viridiplantae > Streptophyta > Magnoliopsida > Escalloniales > Escalloniaceae > Escallonia > Escallonia herrerae. The sequence goes on along the minus strand of JAVXUP010002526.1, from coordinate 28,478 downwards.
AGCAGGTCTTTGGAGGGCATTGTGTCTAGTCTGCCTGACAGTTGGTTACAGGGGCAACCCTCGCCACTGTCAAATTCTCTACGCGTCTCTTGACGCACCTTGTGGGATTCAGCAAGGGCTTGGACCGGTGGCTGGGGCAACGCGATTACTCTGATCATGCCATCGCAATGTGGTCAGTCTTCTCAAAAAGGTAGAGCGATGCTGTGTAAGGCAGGCAGCGCGAATTTGGGAACCGGCAGTCCAACGGAGAACCAATATTTTTGGACCCTCCAGTGACGTGTCGCTCCCAAGGGACAACATGTGGCACTTGATGACACAGGCTCACTGTTTCCTATAAATAGTGGACTTTATGACTTATTCAATGGCCTTTTTTGGCTCATTCTCACAAAATCACTTTCTCACTATAAAACTTGAGAGCTTTTGGATTCTAGAGAGAGAAACACATTTCTCTTGTGATTTTGGACATAACATCAACCTTCACTACGAGAAAATATCTCTATAGTGACGAAAAAGCCAACGGTACACAAGGGCCCGTAGGCACAGGTGTTATTATGCCAACGATAATAACAGCCCGTGGGCACAAGTGTTATTATGCCAACGGTACACAAGGGCCGGTTGGCGTAAGTGTTGTTATGCCAACGGTGACAATGGTCCATGGGCAGAAGTATTGTTACACCAACGGTACAGTTGGGCCCGTGGGCATAAGTGTTGTTATGGCAACGGCATACAAGGGCCCGTAGGCACAAGTCTTGTTATGCCAACGGCAACAAAAGTCCGTGTGCACAAGTTTTATTATGCCAATGGATACATGTAATTGGGTTCCATTAATAACTAATATGCTTCCAAAGTTTTGATCTAATTTCTTAAGATTTTTATTTTTTTAAAAAAATAAATATCAGTTATCACAAACAAATTGGCTAAAATTATGACTTTAATCTTTGAAATAATAACTGCCCATTTTAACGTCTTAAATATTGACCACTACTATACAACAACAACAACAACAACAACAACAAGAGTAGCAGCAACGACAACCTCATAAATTGCAGTCACCTAGGTCACGATCACTGCCAATACACCTCCACTGACTATCGATCTTCACTGTCACCGACAATATATAATCACTACTATACCACCACAATCAATACTCACTACCTCCACTAGGCACATGCCCACTACCCACTAATCGCCCAACCATGAGCTCCATCCACTAATCACCAATGACAGTGGTGATAGGCTCGACCTGATGGTGGCCGGTTTATCAATTTATTATGGTAAATACAACTGCAACAATAGAAACCCAACCACCTCTATACCATTCTGAGAGTTATCTCATCCCTCAATCTCCATTCTTTCCTTCTCACACGTAGCACATTGCACTTAATTCTTCTGTGATGGTGGTCAGCTAGTCTCCAATTTAAACAATTAGGCTATGCACCAAAGTTGATGGTGGTCGATCAAGTGGTAACCGCAACATTAGAGTCAGAGCCCACTGGTTTCGCAGTGAGACCAGTTGTCCCGTCTCTTCATTTGTGTAAAACACAAATGACTTGTCACGTGAATCAATAGAACACGCTTCACAGGCCTTAGCTATGAACTGATCATACGAGGTTGTTTCATCCATGAATAGTAGTTGGTTGTTTCCTCCCTCTACAACAATGCGACCAGCAACTTCGCGTCTATCACCCCCCAGTGGCAAAGGCAATATAACTCCTTCATGCTTCCCATGTAGCAGCTGCATATATCAAATTATCAACGAACATGCCTTACATTATACAATGGCATGTCTTGTTCATGCATATCCATATTGAAAAATGCAATGCTTTTGTACACATAGTACATATAACAATAAAAAACAAAGGGAAGTAGTCAGAAAGATCATAGAATGTAAACTAATAACTATTGGCTGCACTAAAGATTGTCACTCTCCAAAGCAAACGTTTGAGGCAAGTAATACCGTGTTGGTAACACTGATGTTTCCACAAAGATAATGATGGCAGTGAAGAAGAATGGGGGCATTTATATCCATTGTTGAAGACCAATTTATCGAATATGGATGTGAAGATCATGAATGGGAGGAGTTTGTATTTTTTGAAACTCAACAAGATGTTGGTTTCACTACGGTACATGAAGAGGTCTATACCAGTTTAGGGGGAAGGAAGTAAACGGAAGAGTTCAGACCATTCCAAAGAATGGATCGACGACGTTGGATGATCAAACATTCAAAAAGTGATGAAGGCAAGTTGATAGCAAGACTAACTAGCTGGGAAAAAGGATTATGGTAAGGTAAAGTGAATTTGTTCACCAATGTCAAGGTTTGAAGATCAGTTGGCTGAAGAGTATATACCATGTCCCTAATATAAAGAAAATTTGTATTACAGTGTCCCAACTAACTAAATCTGGAGGTGACGTTATCTTTGGACGCGATGATGAGAAGGTACACGAAAGAGAGCGAATTCCAAGTGAACCTTACATGCGAGGAAGAAGATCAATATATCTGAGTCATGACAGCCCAATAAGCTTATATTAACGGAACATGAATGAATGAAACATCTGATCTATGGCATGCAAGTCTCGTTCGTGTCGGTAACAGAGCGCTCAGAGCAATGGTGCAAAGACAAATGGTCAGCTAACTTCCTCCCAAGAAGTTCGATCTGACATTGTATGCCAAGGCACACCAAATGCCATGTACTGAATCATCAGCTCAAGTGAAAATTCCGCTTGAGCTAATGGAGTTGTATGTGTTTGCCAAGAGGAAAGGGAGATCCCTAGGAGGCAAGAAGAATAATTTAATTTTTGGTGATGGTTTTTCTAGATATGTGTGGGTGTATATTATTAAAAGAAAAATCTCAATCGTTTGCAATGCATTTTCAACTAACTATGTTCTTAAAAGATTCATTCAACACTAAAAAATCTTAATCGTGCGCGAAAGCAGATAGCGTTGCTCTGCTTGGTTTCAGGGCAAGAATCTTGAAGGACACTACTAACATTCTCTCTTCATGGACAGGAAGAGATTTCTGTGGAGGAGGCTGCGAAGGTGTTCCCTGTAACCAAGCTATAGGGAGGGTCACTGGGTTGAAGCGGATTGGATGAGGGTTTTTTTTTTTCAGAAATTATGAAAAAAATGGGGCCAAACTTTAAAATCTCTGAAGATAGAGCATGGATCGGACATTCTGTGAAAGATGCTAAGAACCCAACCCTTAGGTGCGAATCTACCTTTGCGGATATACTGACCTCCTAAATATCATTTTGCAATTTGGCTTTTGATTAGATTTGAGCCCCTAGTCATCAATGTAATCGTAACGTACCTAGAACACATACCATAAAGTTTGATGTACCCATACAAAACTAAGGCAAAAAATATGCCTATAGTTCGATTATCATAAGAAACTATTCACATGACTACAACCACTCATGCAACGCTATATATCTTGACAGAGAGCCAAGGGAAATTAACAAGGTATGTTCAATATTTCAGTTGTTACAACTGAAGCAATTTCCGTTCGTTTTCTCCTCGGCGTGCCTTTTTGCTGCCTTACCCTTCAAGTCACTTTACGCCTCTTCCAAATCAAGCTTTACATAGATCTACAATTATTCATTAGATCTAGAGACCCCTAAGTCGACTTTAAATGACATGAAAATATCCAGCATTTTGTGTATTGGGATCTCGCACATATTTTTCAGTTACCCCTTGTGAATACTATGCTACATACGCCTCTACGAACTTGCCTTGCTTGGGATTGGGCAAGGCACTCTAGGGTCACCTGAAATTGCCACTTGCCTGAGGCGAGTGCCTTGGATGCCTTTGATAATCCTGGACGGGAGCATCCTTGAGATGGTTTGGTCAAATACAATGTAGGCCTTTAGGTGCCTCTTAAAGGAGAAGTGATTTTTACCAAGAGAAGGGGAGAGACTAGGTTGGGGTAGACTGAGGATGGGAGAAGTAGTCAGAAGAGACTTCATTATTGGGAATTCATTAGAGAACATGTGCTTTTAATTGCCGAGGGAGGGGTTGGAGGGTATCAATGGAATAAAAGGCTTTATGTAGCTGCGCTCGAATATAGTGCCTACGATAAATCCCATTATGCTTACTTTTTTTGAAGTGCCTGTGCCAATTGCCTAAGGTTGGGAACAAGAAGACATACCCACGGTGACTTTACCTTTCTTGACAAGAGTAGCTGTAGAGTTGGAAGACAAAAACAGTGGCATTACCATGTGCATACTCTTGGTACTGCACTTATTGAGTATACTTTCTATCACATATAATGATTATCCTTCCTTAAGAGGGAAATGTGCCATAAGACTGGGATACTGGCCCGGTACATCCAACAGCACTGGAAAATTGAGGCTAATTGACTTGCCACTAAGATGAGGAAATTACTAAAAAGGGACCCATCTCTAACAATGATAACATGGGCCAGCAGACCCATCCAGTTCTCAGGAATTCTGGTTCCTAGCAATATTGCCAATACCAAATCCTCGACCACCACTAGCTGTACCAACGACCATGTGTACCACCTTGGCATTCCAAAGTATTCGTAACCACCATGAATTACTCAACGAGGGTCATATACTGATTATGGCCTGCTTGTGCTTTTCGAGCTTTGCATCTGTTTCACACTACGTGTTATGAGAATGGAATTTAATGCCTTGTATGGCAACATACGGAATATCCCGGTAAAGTCCTGAAATACATGAAAGATTATTTTGCCCCAAATATAGCATACTTCTATAGTTCGACAATACATCGCAGTTTTTGTACGTGTCATTAGACAATATGACTATCCATGTAATTGAACAGCTGACGCAATATTCTGGCATTTGCAACTTCCAGGTCTTACCCAAGTAAGCTTTAGGTGCATTTGCTACAAAATAACCATCCTCCTCCCGTTTGTTAAAAAATTACTCCTCCATTTTCCTCCACTGCTGGTAATTACTAGTACGCTTAGGTTTCTTATCATGAATTCTGCTAGAGGATGAGGAGACAACTTCAGTAATTCCATTGTTTTTTTTCCCATCTCAAAGATAATTGAATAACCACTGACTTGACGGAGATTTTGAAGCAAGAAAACGAGTCCGAAGAGCCCTTTTCTATGTCCTTGATGCCAGTAGGGTGGTTGGTGGGCCGGCTAATGTACCCTCTGAACTTCAAAAGAAAAAGAAATTTCTTTTCACCACCCTCCATGATTCCATCGCCTCTCTCCAATCTTCATGACTACATTGCCTCTCTCTCTAACTCTCTCACCAAGACACTCACTCACTCTTGCATCTCTCTCTGGCCGATGGCCTGATGGCGACACAACCAGGGGGTCTCTCTCCCCCTTCTCTCCCTTGAATCAAAACAATCGAGAGATTGGAGAGAAGACTGACGATGGTGAGGTGGGTAACTGACCAGCAATGAAGAAAAGGAATCCACCGGCCAACATCCCTCCCCCGGCGAGGACAAGTAAGACTTTGGTTGGCTCCACCCCGTCTTTTTGCCAAAGACTATCTCTAGAATAACATATATCGTCATACGGAGGCCTACTAGTTCACAATATTTGATTAGCGGTAAGATGATTTTCCTGGAAAACTAGAACAATGGATTTAACATTAGTGGTGTCTATATACCATGTACTAATATGTTTTGCATCTTCAACTCTGTCTGTTCACAGTCAAGATGTTTATTTTTTTTGCTTCATAAAAACCTAGAACAAGAGAGACAGGTCATGAAGGACTTTTCTCATCATTTTTAATTATATGTATTGATTTTGTTTGAATATTATATGTGGGAGTTATGAAATTGGTGATATATTTTTGTTATAAAGGAATACATAGCCTTTTCGTGTGAACCCTCTACACCTAAAAGATAACCTATTTACACTAACAATAGTGCGGACTGAATAAAATTTCCCAAGAAGTGGTAGCATAAGCAACCTGAGGTGTGTGACACTGTTATTCAGTTGTGACAGATATAGAAGTGCTAAAGGTACAACATGTAGGCTCAATAGGTTTCTACCGTTACTAGCCAAAAACAAAAAATTCACTAGTTATCTTACCCAGAATATAAGCTTTCACCATCAGCTATTTCGGGTCAGTGCTTCAAATTTTCGCAACTTTGGTATGCTCCCTTTTGTTTTTTGTTGCATTTATGGTTTTAAAGTCCTCGAAAGAGTAACAGTGATTCCTTTGGTATGCTCCCTTTTGTTTTTTGTTGCATTTATAGTTTTAAAGTCATAGAAAGAGCAGCAGTGACTCCGATATATTTTTTTGCACCCCCTGGAGTGAAATCTTGGTACCGCCACTGCTTGATGCACCACACAGAAGACAACTAGCAATACAATGTCAACACCTTAAAACACAGCTAACTGCCTGAGTAATCAAAAACTTATGCTTTGGTTCATGTTTCTCAACAGCAGTCCACAGCCCTCAGACCTTCTTACTTAGCCTCTATGACCATAGCCAGTCTGAAATCTTTGGTCACCTCCCCAAGGGTCCAAACCACACCTGATACCCACCCCGCAATAGTCTTAAGACACCTCTTATGCCTCTAGGGGTTTATGAATGCCCCGGTCCCTTATTTCTTAAATAGTGGGAGAACAAAAAAAATGAACAAAACAAATTAAGAAAACAAATCGATGTAAGCGTAAACCCTGAGAGCGACGCTCTGGTACCATCTAAACACGGAGAGAAAGGGGCCAAACTACACTCTATACATAAGTAGGATATTAAAAGTATTCCAACAAATGTGATACACGTTTGCTTCTTTAATTTTACATAATGCAGTGTAAGCGTGTACTATTGCCCACAGCCTCATCTATTTTTTTCTTATGTTTCTTCCTAATACATTTGCAAATACCTGATGGATTCTTTTTCTGTCTTAACTTGTTATTGTTCAAGCTTCAATCCACATGCCACGAATTGGATATCAGGATGGATCAGACCACTCAGAATGGTATACCGTTGAACGTCTTCTTCGCAAATATGTTGCTATGTATGACGTAAAGATTTTCGTGTATGTCTCTCTCTATCTCTCTCTCACACACATACACGTGCACACACGCACGCACGCAAGGCGTGCACACTGTATATCACATTTTTATATGCATGTAGGCGTGGTAGGAAGATCTATCCCACCGGTTCAGAACTACTGCTAATGCATGTCGTAACTTTAACTTGAGAAATGTTGTGATGTCCACGCTTATATCAATTCTATCGAAGATATCACTTCTTGCTTCATGTCTACATTAGAAGCCCCCACTTCCTGAGAATTCATATGCTTTTTGTTTTCTTAATCTGATGTTTCAAGTCCTCTGAAAACTATGTAGTATGAAGCTCCTTCACCTACAACCACTGATGTGGGTCTTACTCAAGAAGCGAATGGGATACCTCTTTCAAAAGAACTCAACTTGACAATTATTTCATATCTAACTGCGTGAAAAGACCATAAACAAAATACTTAATGCAACTAATTCCTAGTAGAGCTTTTGCTGTCTATGGGAGCTCCCCAAGTGATCTCCATATCTAAAGATAGAGCATCGATCGAACTTTCTGTGAAAGATGCTAAGAACCCAACCCTTTGGTTCGAATCAACCTCTGTGGATATACTGACCTCCTAAATATCATTTTGCACTTTGGCTTTTGATTAGATTTGAGCCCCTAGTCATCAATGTTGCGTATCGTATCTAGAACACGTACCATAAAACAATAAAGTTTGATGTACCCATACAAAACAAAGGCAAAAAATATGCATATAGTTTGATTATCATAAGAAACTGTGCACATGACTACAACCACTCATGCAACGCTCTGTGTCTTGATAGAGAGCCAAGAGAGAAAAACAACGTACGTCCAATATTTCATTTGTTACAAGTGAAGCAATTGCATGCATGCCAAAGTCGTGAATTTGTCAAAAAACACTCGATCATAAAAAGCAACAATAGATAAACGTTGGCTTTACAGCGGCGCGCACAAACAAACGTCGATAAAACCTACTGATCATTCAAAATGCAAGAATGGGGGGTACCTTTAGACTGGCGCGCACTAACGTCGAGCTTCGGAATGCGATCTTCAGTGCCTCTACAGCGACATGGATGAAACGATCCTTGATTTTCTCGTCACGGCATCCGTTACGGCAGCAGGGTCGGGGGAAGGACCACCACGTAGTGGTGGTTGGGGGCTGAAGGGTTGGGCGAAGGGGATGGAGGATCGTGTGGTTGGTGGCGATGTTGTGTGCAGGGAGGAGACAGTCGTGTATCGAGGCAGGAGACAGAGTGCGGGTTGGTGGAGGACATGTCTCTTGGATTGGTGAAAAGTCTGGGTTTGAGGGAAATATGGGGATAGGGGTGGGATGGGGGTGACTGCAGCAGGGTAGGGGAGGTGGGGGTGGGGTAACCTGTAAGGGGAGGGTGGAGTGGGGTAGGCAGAATTTCAGAGGGAATGGGGTCTGAAGGGATTGGGGGAGAAGAGTTGGGCGGAGTGCACGATTGGGGGTCAATGTGGGGAGGGGTATTTTGGGGAAGGGGGAATAGCGAGGTTTAAAAAAACCCATGATTTTCCAACCCACCCCACTTTTCAGGGATTTTAAAGTTTGGCCCCCTCTTTTCACAATTTTATCCAAAAAAACCATCAACCCCAAATAATTAACTAGAAAACCCATGTTTTCTTAATTTTCCCCTTGACAATTCAAACGGCGTTGCATTTTGGGCATTGTTGGTTCCCTGTTTCCTATTGGTAATTGGGTGAAAAAGACAGAGACGAGATGTTAGAGGACAAAGACACAAGGTGGGGCCATGGGGCAGAATTGGAAATTAATATAACCCTAACCACTTCTTAAACTTGGTGCATACACATGCGGGACGGAGCGAGTATTAAATAGTTCCAAAAAAATTCTATTGCAAAAAGCACTTCAAGAAGGAGACTATTTTCGTTGGGAGCGTAAACTAGCAAATCTCATGGAGATTTTCAACCTTCTAGGTAAATTCTGCAACAAAGGTCAAATTTGTTAAAGCATGTTATCTGTCCTAAAATAAACTTTTTACATGTCTTTAATAAAAATATTAGTAACAACAACAACAGCAATAATAATACGAGTAATAATATAATATAGTATAATATTAAATACATAAAGATCAGTTTAGCTCTGCTTTTACACCAAAATGTCATCTTTCTACCAATTCCTCCCCTAAAGTCTTAAATGGGACATTCTAATTGAACTCTATCCGATTGCTTATTTAATTTTCCTAGTTACATTGAATTATAACCTATTAATTAAACTCAAACTAAGTTTTTTATTTAACTTTTTAGGTACATTATATCATAACCTATTGTTATCACAATCATAATCCCACTAATTAATTTGTCATCATTAGATCGAATAAAATTGAATGCAATGTTATCTAAAAACGTTGCACCTTCAATTATATAGTAGTTTTTTTTTAGCATCGACATCTTTCAAATACTTATGTTTATCTTAATAAAGGACCAAGTAAAGATTTAAAATTTGTTCCTTTTTTTGTACCGAAAGTGATGAGTAAAGATTAACTAACAAATCATTTTCCAAATGATAAGGACGGTGACAAACAAGTGAATTTATCTCATTCGTCTCAACTATAAAAAGTAAAGGTTCATGTAGAAAATTATATAAGATGATTTTTTCTTGGTCAATGCAATTTTGACCCTCTCTAGAGGGAGACGTCATTGTTACTCCAATAGAAAATGGTAAAAAGAGAGAGCAATCCATCCGCCGTCAGTGTGCTCCTTCACTTGTTCTGTATTAATGCAAGTCATAAGACTAAGCCATGATATGAGGGAAATTGTTCTGGTTCAATTTGTCTAACTAATACTATGATAATTATTAAGGTTAAGTCATTATCATTCTTATAAAGTTAATCATTATCGTTCTTTGTATGGTACCACCACATATTAGTATTGATCAGTTGTCAACACATGAATATATATTCTTTTTAAACTAATACTACGATAATTATTAAGGTTCAATTTGTCTAACTAATACTACGATAATTATTAAGGTTATAAGATTACATCATTATCGTTCTTTGTATGGTACTACCACTTATTAGTATTGATCAGTTGTCCACAATCATTGTGTTTGTTTTTACTTAAATGACATCATTAATTGTGAGATTTGTAACAAACTTTGGTTGAATTTTTATTTCATGATTTTCTTAGCGGGACTTTTATGTGCTTTTAGGTTAATTACAATGGCTTTTTTTTCCTAATTCATATCTCATTATTAAGCAATGTTGAGAGCATCAAACAATGAGGTTAAAACCTCCTTAACACTAATTTATGTGGGGAGAGTAAGAGCGTGCTTCAAGATGAGGATTTTTCTCCTTACAGATTATTTGACGCTTACTTCAAACATGTTTTTCTCGTATTTCCTCGTTGATTTTATAGGTTAGAACTGTGTACAAAATCATGCGTCAACATAGGATGTGGCACACTTACAATAAAATGGCTTGTCTTTAATTAACTTATTTACTTTGTTATTTTGATCTCATATAAATTGCCACTATAAAATATTTTGAGTGCTAAAAGAGATTCTACGTCTATTTATGTTTAAGAAAATTATAGAAAAACAAAAATATGTGGAAAAAAATCAAATATAAGTTCTTCAAAGTCAATCAATATTCCTCGTGTTGATCGATTATATTTGAGGAAATAATCGATCAAAAGTAGCAATTAATGTCCATTTATATTTCAAGACGGTATGATAATTTTCTTGATCAAACTTGATTTTCCAAAATTGATTAAATCAGAGTTTAAGAAAATGCAGAAAATAGATTTAATCGGTTTTGAGCATTTTGAGTCAGATTTAATAACTTAATTTGAATTTAATTAAGTTTGACCAATCCAGTAATTATCCAAACACTTTCTAACATATGAGCTCTCTTTAGAATTGGCCAACCGCATCAGGAAACATTTAAGGGCTACAATTCGACTGCTGCATATTTGGGGAATGAAATCACTACATAAGCTTGACGTCTATAAGGAGGTTTGCCTTATTCATGATATGGAAAGCAATTAACTAACATTGATGACGAATTCAATTCCAAAATCCTTCAATCTATTATTTCGTGTATAAATTTGTGATGCAACGCCTACATTTGCCTCTGACTAAACATGACGACTACCAACACTCGATTTTGTCGTTTCTTGTTCATCGCCGTTCTCACTCTCCTCGCTACTAAACAATGTGAGTTTGGGCTGCTTTTTCTTTTGAATTTTTTTTTGCTCACACTCGGGTTTGAATAATCCTATTTTTCCTGTATTACGTAACCAAAATCGTCACTAAATTTCATTGTGGCACTTCAAGCCCCATTGTTAGCGATAAGGTTTTATTTCTCGTATTATTTTTAATACGGGAACTTTGTGTTTAAAGATGCTAATGATACTAGAAGTGGAATTTGAGGGAAAAACTTTACTCTTCTTTTGTAATAACCCCCAAAAGGAGTATCTAATCATGAACATAATTTCCCTTGGCATTTTGATTAGATTTTGAGTTTTTATTGACTTTGGGTTTCTTCCTTTAAGGTTTTGGCATAAACCAGGATCAAGGATGCAGGTTTAGAAGTTGCCCTTCTGGTGGTTGCTGGTGTTGTTTTGACTACCTGCCACCCGTGTGTTTTGCAAAGTTTGTAGATTGTTATGAAAGTTGTACTGGCAAAGGATCTAGCGGCACAAGAAAGGGGTCTCTTCCCCTCCCTTAGCCTTTTTTGATACCATTTTGTATCCACACCTTGTTACATGCAACTTTATATGATTGATTGAAATATTTTATGCTGCACTTCTATTTCTTATTGGTTGAGATATCTAAAATGTCACTACTAGTTTTTAAAGTCTAATCTTTAATTACATTCCTAGCAAGATCTAATTTGATCTAAGCTAAAATTGATCCAAAGGATCTCAAATTACTGGTACTCATACTGATTAAAAATTTCCGCATCACGCGCTCCCCACGTTTTGTCTCGATAGCCGTCTAGGGTGAGGAACCACCGAGCAACAGCACCTATTAAGGTCCTATAGAACAACTTGACTAAATTGTTCTTCTTAACTCCATGAGGAGCTAATTGCATGCATATACATCTTGATATCAATCCTTGGGTCCTAAGTCTCATCAAAGATATCCATGTCCAACATTTTGAATTTTAGGGACAGTCTGCCATTCAGGCCCAAAGTGAGGGCACTCAAGCCTACCAGAGCATCCGCTCTCCTTACTCGAGCGATTTGTAACTCCTCGAGCGATTTGTAACTCCAAAGAGGACAACTTTTCGAGTTTTTTTACCCTTAACTGTAAGAAATGAAGCACAAAACTTAAAAGAAAATTCCTCAACATATTAAACTGAAGGGTTTGGTCACTTCTAAATTAGGTCACGGCTAAAACATCGTGTAAACCATGGTCGTTCGGGTCCACCGACCGGTTGATTGGTGTCCAGTTTTTAACCGTTGGATTGACATTCTACTGACCGGTTTGATCACCTTGTAAACATGGTCACGGACGAACCATTCGGTAATCCCATTAGAGTTTGCCAGTCGGTTGATCAGTGGCGCGTATTTTGGTCAATTGAGAAAGACTAAACCGGCTGGTTTGATCACCCTTAAAATGGTCACTGATAGTGATAGACTGTATGGAAAAATCTTCATTTATTGCTTTTTTTTTTCAATTCTCTTTCGGGTTCAATCACGAGTAGAAACCCATGCATACTTATTATATAAAACAATAGAACTGAATCAAATGAATATAACCAAAAGCATGCTTCACAAATAATTAAGTTTTGTAGATTAAATTGGACTTTAAACTCTTGGGTGCTTTGATGCTGCATATGATTATACACAATGAACGCAGATCTAGAATTTCTATAGAAGGAGGTGGAATCCTTAAATTTTTGGAAGAACTTAAGGAGATGGAATCCTTAAGTTCCCTTGCAAACACATAGTATGCCGGAGGAATTGGGACGGTCGTTGCAAAAAACACAAACGGATAACGAGTAAAAGGGCCCCAAGGAGAACTTTTGGAAAAAAGCACAAATCAAAATAGGGGAAAAAACCTCTTCCCTACCCACAAATTCCTTCTCCTCCAATTTGTGCCACCACCGTCGGCTTCCTCTGGTGTGTGGTGGCATGGTAGCCTTAGTGTGTGGGTTTGTTTTGTGAGTTTATCTCCTATGTCTGGGCTGTGGCGGTGATCTTGGCCGCAGGGGAAAGGCAAATCTACCGGGTGGAGATAGATTTTATTGGTGGTTGTCAGTAGGTGGTAGGACGGAATTGAGGGGTTTCACCGTCAGTTTTAGTGCGGGAAAGGCCGTTAGACATCAGATCTAGTGGTGTTGGGTAGTGGGTAAAAGGTTGTTGGATCATTTTTCGGCTGTATCGAGCGTGGTGGTGCTGGTGGCTGATGTTTGTTTGGGGAGTCTGTGACAAGGGTTTTTCTACCAGGCTTGTTACCCTTCTCCCCCCAGCGACCCCCTCCCCCTTGTGTCAGAATGGTCTCGATTTGCTTGGTGGTTGATGGTGTTGCTGCGTCGATGTAGATTGTTTTATTCCAATTGATTTTGGCAATAAGGTGGCTGTTTGGTGGCGTCATGGGACTGCTTGTGGTGACAGTGGTTTGTGGCATAAACAGTGGCTAAGTTTAGGTGGTGATCAATGGTGGCAAATGGTGTTGAGAGGTAGCTAGCAGAGGTGGCAGTGAAGGTTGCCAAATTACTTTCGATGGCGCTGCTCCGTGCGTTGGCACTGGTGGTGTAGTACTTAGGGACACGTGTTCAAGTGCTGGCAAGGATAGTGGGCAGGTGTCATCTAGAGGCTACCCCTGTTGTCTTTGTGTGACAGGTGGTGAATTTTTTTTGTTTGGTAGTGTTAATCTTATTCTCCAGGAAAAAAGAAAAAGAAAAATATGATTTGTTTGATTTTAGTTTAGTACTTGGTTACTGATTTAGTCTTGTACTATTTATGATACTTTGTTTTATTTAATTTGTAGTTACTATTTAATTTTTGTGTGTTTTAGGTTAATTTTAATTTGTGATGCTCGCCGGATGGGGATGTCATCCATGTATGCAAGATTTTATGTTCTTGCCTTTTATAGGGTGAGTGTAACTTGACTACAAAATGGCTGCACAAAATGACTGCAAATACTGTCAAATGGCTGCACAAAATATGGTTAAAAATATATGTATTAATATCATAAACAGTGGCTGCACAATCAAATGACTCCACAAAATATGTTCCATGTTTTGTTTTTATCAAGCTGCACAAAAAGTGGCCATTACAATTGAATGCCTAAATAAATAACATCTAGTTCCCAAGGCATACAAAGGGGCCTCTCACAAAAGATTTCCTAAATACAATTACTTCCTAAGCCACAAAAATGGGCCTATGTATCATCATCTATTGACAACTGAAGATATTGACCACTGCAAAAAAAAAAGCCTATGTATCATCATCTATTGACCACTGTAAAAAAATTGTCAGCCCTTTTTACAAAAGATATCCTACTACTAGTAAAGACCAACTTCTTGATGCTTTTTTTTTTCTTCTTGTTTCTAGCTTGTAGAAGTCATGCTAGTGACACTGTCTTCTGACCATTCCATGTCAACCTTGATTCTTCTATCCTAACCCCACTGATTTGCACTGATCTTGGGACAGGTGGTAGAACTCTAGGTGTAGCCCTTGTCTCCTGAAAGTACGTGTTTAGGACAGGTTCACATCATCTTCATCCTGAGGACATGAAAACAAAGATAAGTCTTGCATTAATTAATAACTTTTAAAGAGTGGCAAATAAATTATAATGTCATTACCAGGCTGGTTGCTTGCTCACATTCATCTATTGCTGGAGCCATATTATAAAGTAATGACTTCCTTTTATTCTACAAAAAAGGAAGTTACACACTATATTAGTAACATTACTAACCAAATGAAAGAATACTAAACAATGTCACTTACAGTCCTTGTAGTCCTTCTAACAGGTAGTTCTGGCATAAGGGGAATAAAAAAAGAGTTTTGTGCATACTTGGTCCAAGTGCACTTCTAGAATTTTCCTATTCACACAAAAAATATATAAATATTTAAAAAAATATAGTGGTAAATAAAATACAAAAAGCACAAAATTCAGTGAATACTTACAGTCATTGCAGCCATTCTTGGCTGTGTTGGCTGAGTGCATGGTGGAGCATCTTCCATGGCTGCCTGACTTGAAGCAATCTCATCTGCCCCATGGCCAGTTTGTGGTTCAGGGCATCTTAGGGTTGAGGAACATTTTGCCCCTCCTCATTTTCCAGTGGTGCTGTGCAAGTCCTAGAATTATGATTAACACATTTGCATCTACTACACATGATTCTTGTAAGGCTCCTCCTCTGTTTTAGAGAATGGATAGCACTAGCCCTTGGTTCATCTGTTTGTCTCCTCTTAGCAGTGGATGGTCTACCAGGCTGGGGCTCAGATACAGGTGGTAATATTGAGGGCAATCCTTTCTTGGGCCACAGATCACTACTGTTCATAGGGAAAACCATGTGCGCATATCCTTCTATGAAGGTGCTTTTCCTGTAACAGTCAGCAACATACTCATCTGGAATGACACCCTTGTAATACATTTCTACCACAGCATGTACACATGGGATGCCTGTCAAATCCCATGCCCTACAAATGCAAGTGTGAGAATCCAAATCTACAGTAAACTGACCCCTTCTTGTCATAGTTACTTGGTAAATTCCTCTTCCAAACCTGGTTGCAGTAGCCCAACCAGCTGCCTTCTTTATATTATCTAACTTCTTTGCAACTCTAGGTGTAAAAAGGCCATCACTGAGCTTCTTCCTCATTGATTCTCTTTGCAACATCATTCTCTTCATCAGGTACTCCCTAATCACCTCAAGGCACTGTATTATTGGTTTGTCCCTTACATCTAATATACTACCATTAAAGCTCTCACACGAGTTATTACACAACGGGTCACACTTAAGGAAAGTCCTAAAGTTTGACCTGGACCAATGTGAAGCTGGTCTATCTGCCAACCACTGCCATGATTCCTCACTTATTGTTCTAAGCCTCTTCATTTACTTGTCAAACTATTCTACATAACTTGCATAAGCTACATTCTAGAAATGTTCCTTGTATGTCAACCCCTTAAACCCTGTCTTCTTAAAGTTATCATACAAATGCTTTGCACAATGTCTATGCTCAGCTTCTGGCACAATAGCATCTAATGCATTTAGTAAACCTTTCTGCTTATCTGAAATAAAGGTCCATCCAGTTGGGTTGATTTTAAGGTCATCTACAAGCAACTCAACAAACCATCTCCAAGAACTAGTGCACTCACTCTCAACAATTGCATAAGCAACTAGAAATATTCCATTGTTGGCATCAATGCCAACAGCAGTAAGAATCTTCCCCTTGTTTGCACCTTTCAAGTGACAATCATCTAACCCTATTAAGGGTCTGCACTATTCTAGGAATCCCCCTTTTAAGACCACCAAGATAGATATAGATTCTTTCAAAGATAGGTTGTTCCCCACTATTGTCTACCTACAAATCAACAATAGTCTCAGGGTTGGTCCTTTTCAATTCCTCAGCATAGTCCCACGGTTGTGCAAACTGCTCCTTGACACTGCCTTCAATTAGAACCATTGCCTTTTTTCTAGCCATGTAGCCCTTCCACTTAGACACATTGACAACAAAAGTCCTCTTCAACTTGACTCCTGAATGCCTGCACTGGCCATGTGGGATTACTTCTCCACTTGTTCATATACTGCTTTGACAGAAAGTTAGAGGTTGCATATCTAACATTATGGCTTCTACCACACATGTGCCCTAGGCCAACTCTTTTTATCTTAAATGTATCTTCATCATGTTTCAAGGAAGCCAAAATCCCATGGACATGTCCCTATTTTGGGCTCACACACAGCTAACACCCTCATCTTCTCAGATTTCCTGAACTTTACAAACTCCTTCCCATGCTTTAAAGCATGTGCCCTGACAGCATTTTGGAAATCACTCTTATCCCTAAAGCACATCCCAACCTCAAACTTAAAATCAACCATAGTCTCAGCATCTCTGTAGTTCAACCATGTCTTGTTAAAGACTGAAAAAGTAGGAGTCATATAAGAGCCCTCATCATCTGACCCATGCAAACTCCTGGCTGCAGTGTCATCATCTCCACAATCTGGATCACTATAATTATCTGCTTCATATAAAGTCCCAGTCACATCTTCATCTATATTTTGATGATCTAATGTATCATCATCAACCTCAACCCTAACCTCATCCATTCTATAGTCAACATCCTCATAATCACCATCAGAATCTTCTTCACATGTAGGCACATCATGGTCATGTTCTTCTTTAACTCAAGCATTGCTACTATCCAAATTTCCTTCTTCATCCCTAGCATTGCTAGGATCCAAATTTCTTTCTTCAACCCTAGCATTCCTAGCATCCTCATTTCTTTCTTCAACTATATCATTGGTAGCATCTCATTTATTTCTTCAACTATAGCATTAGAAGTATCCTCGTTCATTTCGTTCTCATTTTCTTCTTTAACTCTTGCATGCCTGTTATTCTCATGTTCTTCCTGAACCATAGCATTGGCAGTATTCTCATGTGTGATCTCAACTCTGGCACTACAAGTAACCTCAGGTCTTTCTTCAACTCTAGCACTACTAGCATCCTCATTGCTACTATCCTCTTCATCTACTCTAGCATTATTAGGGAGTTCATTATCTGAATCACTATCTTCTATGTAATCATCTAGATCAACCACTTTCACATTTTCACTTCCACTACCCTGCCCAGCAACAAACTGCCATGTGCCTCCGGGCAATGCTTGAAAACTTTGTGCATGAAGTACAAAAACTTCTATCACCATCCTAGGGGGCAGCAACTCTATCATAGTCAATATATTCAGGTCATTGACTATAAATACTAAGCCATCATCTAAGGTAAACCCAGGGGTCAGGTACAAAAACCCTAAACAGTCACCATATCCCACCTTCCTAAGCATCCTATGTAGTAGTTGTATGTTCATCCTCTCTGAATCTACATTGTCAAAATAAGTCAACCTGCCACCCAAATATATCTTCTTTTCAACATTATGCATTTGTCCACCACTCCACAATTTCAGAGTGAAGTATGACATGGCAGGATCTACAGTATAAATAATACAGCTATTATCAATATAATACTAGACATATTGTATCAATACACTACAAGACATATTGTATCAATACACTTTACAAGTCTCTTAAACAATTCAAAATTTTAGTCCACTGACATAGTGGAAAAGCATGTCAATTTTTAAAGAAAATGGTCCACTGCCACCCCCCTAATAAGATCGTAAAATAGTTAGTAAATCAAAAGGTTAAGATTTGAGAAGCATACTACTAGTATATGTCCCTTATGCACAAACCCCCAAATGTAAATAGTAGCTATAATCCCTTATGCTCGAATCCCCAAACATCAACGTTGAAACCCCAACATGCACATAAATCCTAACAATTTTGGGAAGAGCAGAAACCCTAACAAACTAGGAAGGATGCTTACCGTAATTGGGTGTGTAAACATCGTCAGCGAATAGATCATCTCGCAAGTCGAACGACTCCATCTCCCTGCGAATCGTCGATCGATATGCCCCTTGAACAAACATTTGGGAAATTTTGTAATTAAGGATTTCTACTTTACCATTTGAGGGATATGTGGAAGGAGAGAGAGAATAAGGGTTGTTGGAGGGAAATGGCATGGATAGCCAACTGGCCTTATGTCACTAACTAGGATGACATGTAAGCTTTAGGGGCAATAATCCCATTTTGCCCCTGAAAAACTTGGTGTCGTCTAGTCAATAGGTAGTTTGACCATCATTTGGTGTTGGGTGCCAATTTTAAAACCCTAGGGTGCTGGGTGCAACTAACCCCTAAGTACAGGGTGTAGCATAAAATTAATCTTTGTTTTTGTTTTTGATGCTTGAATCCTAACAATATCTCTACTATGTATAAAGAGCGCAACTTTTATATCTACCTACTTAGATAAATTTATCAGCAACTTTTCTTTTTACCCTTCCGCACATTTTGTTTATATTTTTCCTTCTTCTCTCATACTGTATTTTCCCGATCTGCTGTAACAAATCTTCTCTTCATCTCCTCTCAAACTCCTCTTCCTCTTTCCAGATATCTCATCCCTCCTCTTAATATCAAACCACCTTTGTTCCTTGTCTCCTTCACAACCAAGTTCCACCATTAACGCTAAACCGAGTGACATTTATATGTTGTATCTCATCTCATGGCCACAACAAGGCAAAACCCATCTGACATCATTGTAACTCAGGTAGAAACATGTCAAAAAGAGATTTAAAAATAAAATGGATGAAATCATGGCAAAGGCATGACAAAAACACTGCACATACTATTGCCTAGGTGGATTAGACGAGCCATTACGCCGTCGGACAGCAAGGTAGGTGTAGGTGATGGATCGTCAACTGGGTGAACGACTACGCGATGAGGCAGTCAACTGGACGAACAACTGGGCAGTGGGACAGTCCATTGGGCCACAACGAAGTGATCGACCAAGCGGTGGAATATATGAACACATGGCCTGTGAGGAAGTTGATGTTTGGGTGGTGATGGAGGTGGTCACATCAGTCGACAGTGCAGAGATGCTAATCACAGGTCCATCACTTTTCTTGTGGTGATGTGAGCTATTCATTTTTTTATGAAAGATTTAAAATTTTGCAAGATTTTGATAGGGAAAGATTTTCTTAAATTTTGTTATTAAATTTGCTCAATTTACAACGAAGAGTGTAGCAAAATACTTCAATTAGAGCTTGAAGATTCAAACCTCGTTGCATTTTGGGCATTGTTGGTTCCCTGTTTCCTATTGGTAATTGGGTGAAAAAGACAGAGACGAGATGTCAGAGGACAAAGACACAAGGTGGGGTCATGGGGTAGAATTGGAAATTAATATAACCCTGACCACTTCTTAAACTTGGTGCATACACATTTAATTATAATTATAGCGGGACAGAGCGAGTATTACATAGTTCCAAAAAAATTCTATTGCAAGAAGCACTTCAAGAAGGAGACTATTTTCATTGGGAGCATAAACTAGCAAATCTCATGGAGATTTTCCACCTTCTAGGTAAATTCTGCAACAAAGGTCAAATTTGTTAAAGCATGTTATATGTCCAAAAATAAACTTTTTACATGTCCTAATAAAAATATTAGTAACAACAACAACAATAATAATACGAGTAATAATATAATATAGTATAAAATTAAATAAATAAAGATGACTTTAGCTCTGCTTTTACACCAAAATGTCATCTTTCTACCAATTTCTCCCCTAAAGTCTTAAATTGGACATTCTAATTGAACTCTATCTGATTGCCTTATTTAATTTTCCTAGTTACATTGAATTATAACCTATTAATTGAACTCAAACTAAATTTTTTATTTAACTTTTTAGGTACATTATATCATAACCTATTGTTATCACAATCATAATCCCACTAATTAATTTGTCATCATGAGATCTAATAAGATTGAATGCTTTGTTATCTAAAAAAGTTGCACAATAATTATATAGTAATTTTTTTTAGCAACGATAGCTTTCAAATATTTATGTTTATCTTAACAAAGGACAAAGTAAAGATTTAAAAATTTGTTCCTTTTTTTGTACCGAAAGTGATCAGTAAAGATTAACTAACAAATCATTTCCCAAATGATAAGGACGGTGACAAACAAGTGAATTTATCTCATTCGTCTCAACAATAAAAAGTAAAGCTTCATGTAGAAAATTATATAAGATGATTTTTTTCTTGGTCAATGCAATTTTGACCCTCTCTAGAAGGAGACGTCATTGTTACTCCTATAGAAAATGGTAAAAAGAGAGAGCAATCCATCCGCCGTCAGTGTGCTCCTTCACTTGTTCTGTATTAATGCAAGTCATAAGACTAAGCCATGATATGAGGGAAATTGTTCTGGTTCAATTTGTCTAACTAATACTATGATAATTATTAAGGTTATTTCATTATCATTGTTATAAAATTACATCATGATCGTTCTTTGTATGGTACCACCACTTATTAGTATTGATCAGTTGTCAACACGTGAATATATTCTTTTTAACCTAATCAAAACCAAATATATTTATTAATTTCTATATCGTACATTTATATAACTTACTAATTAATCTATCAGTTTTGAGATACCATATTTTATTTGCCTAACACAGCTTTAATCCAAAAGATCTAAAACATCTACAAATGAATCATTGTCTGACACTCCTTCTCTCTACTTCATTATTTTTGTGTCTTTTTTACTTAAATGACAACATTAATTGTGAGATTTGTATCAAACTTTGGTAGAATTTTTATTTCATGATTTTCTTAGAGGGACTTTTATGTGCTTTTAGGTTAATTACAATGGCTTTTTTTTTCCTAATTCATATCTCATTATTAAGCAATGCTGAGAGCATCAAACAATGAGGTTAAAACCTACTTAACACTAATTTTTTTTTGGGAGAGTAAGAACGTGCTTCAAGATGAGAATTTTTCTCCTTACAGATTATTTGACGCTTACTTCAAACATGTTTTTCTTGTATTTCTTCGTTGATTTTATAGGTTAGAACTGTGTACAAAATCATGCGTCAACATCGGATGTGGCACACTTACAATAAAATGGCTTGTCTTTAATTAACTTATTTACTTTGTTATTTTGATCTCATATAAATTGCCACTATAAAAGATTTTGAGTGCTAAAAGAGATTCTACGTCTATTTATGTTTAAGAAAATTATAGAAAAACAAAAACAAAGTTATAATGTGTGGAAAAAATCATATATAAGTTCTTGAAATTCAATTAATATTCCTCGCTTTGATCGATTATATTTGAGGAAATAATCGATCAAAAGGAGCAATTAATGCCCATTTATTTTTCAAGATAGTACGATAATTTTCTTGGTCAAACTTGATTTTCCAAAACTGATTAAATCAGAGTTTAAGAAAATACGGATGATGGATTTAACCGGTCTTGGGGATAACAGGCTGATGACTCCCAAGAGCTCTTATCGACGGAGTCGTTTGGCACCTCGATGTTGACTCATCACATCCTGAGGTTGAAGAAGGTCCCAAGGGTTTAGTTGTTCGCCAATTCAAGTGGTACGTGAGTTGGGTGTAGAACGTCGTGAGACAGTTCGGTTCCTATCTACCGTTGGTGTAAAAGGGAGAACTGCGAGGAACCAACCCTAGTATGAGAGGACTGGGTTGGGCCAACCTATAGTGTGCCGGTTGTTATGCCAATAGCAGCGCCGGGCAGCTAAGTTGGTATGGAAGAACTGCCACTAAGCCGAGTCAGATTTAATAGTTTACTTTTTTTGCCAAACACTTCAATACTAGATTTAATTTGAATTTAATTAAGTTTCACC
The DNA here is from genome assembly GCA_033070095.1 of Escallonia herrerae. Lineage (NCBI taxonomy): Eukaryota > Viridiplantae > Streptophyta > Magnoliopsida > Escalloniales > Escalloniaceae > Escallonia > Escallonia herrerae. The sequence continues at coordinate 6,075 of JAVXUP010002526.1, read as the reverse complement.
AATCCAATAATTATCCAAACACTTTATAACATATGAGCTCTCTTTAAAATCGGCCAACTGCATCAGGAAACATTTAAGGGCTACAATTCGATTGCTTCATATTTGGGGAATGAAATCACAACATAAGCTTGACGTCTATAAGGAGGTCTGGCTTATTCATGATATGGACAGCAATTAACTAACATTGATGACGAATTCAATTCCAAAATCCTGCAATCTATTATTTCGTGTATAAATTTGTGATGCAACACCTACATTTGCCTCTGACTAAACATGACGACTACCAACGCTCGATTTTGTCATTTCTTGTTCATCGCCGTTCTCACTCTCCTCGCTACTAAACAATGTGAGTTTGGGCTGCTTTTTCTTTTGAATTTTTTTTGCTCACACTCGGGTTTGAATAATCCTATTTTTCCTGTATTACATAACCAAAATCGTCACTAAATCTCATGGTGGCACTTCAAGCCCGATTGTTAGCGATAAGGTTTTATTTCTCGTGTTATTTTTAATACGCGAACTTTGTGTTTAAAGATGCTAATGTTACTAGAAGTAGGATTTGAGCGAAAAACTTTACTCTTCTTTTGTAATAACCCCCAAAAGGAGTATCTAATCATGAACATGATTTCCCTTGGCATTTTGATTAGATTTTGAGTTTTTATTGACTTTGTGTTTCTTCCTTTAAGGTTTTGGCATAAACCAGGATCAAGGATGCAGGTTTAGAAGTTGCCCTTCTGGTGGTTGCTGGTGTTGTTTTGACTACCTGCCACCCGTGTGTTTTGCAAAGTTTGTAGATTGTTATGAAAGTTGTACTGGCAAAGGATCTAGCGGCACAAGAAAGGGGTCTCTTCCCCTCCCTTAGCCTTTTTTGCTACCATTTTGTATCCACACCTTGTTACATGCAACTTTATATGATTGATTGAAATATTTTATGCTGCGCTTCTATTTCTTATTGGTTGAGATATCTAAAATGTCACTACTAGTTTTTAAAGTCTAATCTTTAATTACATTCCTAGCAAGATCTAATTTGATCTAAGCTAAAATTGATCCAAAGGATCTCAAATTACTAGTACTCATACTGATTAAAAAATTCCCGCACCACACGCTTCCCACGTTTTGACTCGATAGTCGTCTAGGGTGAGGAACCACTGAGCAATAGCACCTATTAAGGTCCTACAGAACAACTTGACTAAATCGTTCTTCTTCTCCTCGGGTTCAATCATGAGTAGAAACCCAATCATACTTATCATATGAAACAATAGAACTGAATCAAATTAATATAACCAAAAGCAGGCTTCACAAATAATTAAGTTTTGTAGATTAAATTGGGCTTTAAACTCTTGGGTGCTTTGATGCTGCATATTATTATACACAAAGAACGCAGATCAAGAATATCTATAGAAGGATATGGAATCCTTAAATTTTTGGAAGAACACGTAGGATTGATTCTCGATGACGATACCGTAGCAAAATCGTTAATTAGCACGAGACCTCTTTAAGATCCCTTGCAAACGCATAGTATGCGAGGGAAGAGAGAGAGGGGGCTGTAACCATGGTTACTCTCTCTCTCTTCCCTCTCTCTCTTCCCCCTCTCTCCCAGAAATGAGTACAGCACCCCTGTTGTAATTATGGGTTACAGCAGGAGATCTGGATCCATCAACATAGGATGTGGCACACTTACAATAAAATGGCTTGTCTTTAATTAACTTATTTACTTTGTTATTTTGATCTCATATAAATTGTCACTGTAAAAGATTTTGAGTGCTAAAAGAGATTCTACGTCTATTTATGCTTAAGAAAATTATAGAAAAACAAAAACAAAGTTATAATATGTGGAAAAAAAATCAAATATAAGTTCTTGAAAGTCAATCAATATTCCTCGCTTTGATCGATTATATTTGAGGAAATAATCGATCAAAAGTAGCAATTAATGTCCATTTATATTTCAGGATAGTACGATAATTTTCTTGGTCAAACTTGATTTTTCAAAACTGATTAAATTAGAATTTAAGAAAATACGGATGATGGATTTGACCGGTCTTGAGGATTTTGAGTCAGATTTAATAAGTTTACTTTTTTGGCTAAACACTTCAATACTAGATTTAATTTGAATTAAGTTTGACCAATCCAGTAATTATCCAAACACTTTCTAACATATGAGCTCTCTTTAAAATTGGCCAACTGCATCAGGAAACATTTACGGGCTCCAATTAGATTGCTGCATATTTGGGGAATGAAATCACAACATAAGCTTGACGTCTATAAGGAGGTCTGGCTTATTCATGATATGGACAGCAATTAACTAACATTGATGATGAATTCAATTCCAAAATCCTTCAATCTATTATTTCGTGTATAAAGGTGTGATGCAACACCAGCAAAATTGTTAATTAGCACAAGACCTCTTTAAGATCCCTTGCAAACGCACAGTATGCCGGAGGAATTGGGACGGTCGTTGCAAAAAACACAAGGGTTTTTCGGCTGATGTTTGTTTGGGGAGTGATGCTGGGTAGTGGGTAAAAGGTTGTTGGCTGGTTTCTCGGCTGTGTCGGGCGTGGTGGTGCTCGTGGCTGATGTTTGTTTGGGGAGTCTGTGACAAGGGTTTTTCTTCCAGGCTTGTTGTTACCCCTCTCCCACCAGTGGCCCCCTCACCCTTGTGTCAGAAAGGTCTCGATTTGCTTGGTGGTTGATGGTGTTGCTACGCCGCCGATGTAGATTGTTTTATTCCAGTTGGTTTCTGCTGTAAGGTGGCTGTTTGGTGGCGTCATGGGGCTGCTTGTGGTGACAATGGTCTGTGGGATAAACATTGGCTAAGTTTAGGTGGTGATCAATGGTGGCAAATGGTGTTGAGAGGTAGCTAGCAGAGGTGGCAGCGAAGGTGGCTGAAACACTGTCGGTGACGTTGCTCCGTGCATTGGCGGTAGTGGTATAGTACCTAGGGATGTGTCATGATGTTGGACACGTGTTCAAGTGCTGGCAAGGATAGTGGAGAGGTGTCATCTAGAGGCTACCCATGTTGCCGTTGTTGTATTTAATTTGTAGTTATTTGTAGTTATTATTTAATTTTAGTGTGTTTTAGGTTAATTTTAAGGGCTAATTACACCTATGTCCCTGAGGTTAGGGGTAATTACAGTTGAGAAAACAAAGTTTCAAAATGTAACATTCCGTGATCAAAAGTGTTTCAAATGTATCACCCGTGTCCATCCGTCAGGATTCCGTCCAAAAAGTGTACTTTTTTAATGATGTCAGCAATACGTATTTTTAAATTGACGATACTACCCCTTATACTTTATATACAGAAAATTTTAAAATTTTAAAATTAAAATTTCAAGCCTTAATTTAAACATTAGGGTTTTAAAATCCTAAAATTATTTTGTTCTCTAGCTTTGCATCTATTCTCAATCTGCAATTTTTCAATCTGCAATTTCTCAAAAGGTCTCAATCTATTGATTAGGGTTCCAAAACCCTAATTTGCAAATTAGGGCTTTGAAGCCCTAATTTGCAGAACAAAGTCGCAGGCGCCCCGCCGCAGTGACCGGCGTCAGGCAATGCCATCACCATCACCACGAGAACTTTTTCAATCCATGGCAGTTCTTAGCAACTATGTATACATATGCTCACGGATCGGCAAGGCGAATCAAATTAGGGCACCGGAGCAAGAACAGGACCAGCGCGTCGTCGCTTATGCTCACGGATCGGCGCTCGCATCGTAAAAAGAATCCCCAAAATGCCGCTGCCCTCGGGATTGTAAGGCGAGGTCTCTGTTTTGTAGGCAGGTGCGGTGCACCGCTGGCTCAAGCCCGGGGAGTAGCCGGAAATGCATGATGACTTGGGGGTCTTACGGCATGGTGGGGAAGGAGGGACAGTGACGACGTGGGGGGAAGAGTGGGGGCGGGGCCGGCGTGGGGGTGCAGGGTGAGGTGGGGTGGGAGTGCGGGGAAGGAGTAGCGTGGGATTGAATCTGAGAGATTGAGTTTTAAGATTGAATTTGAGAGAGAAAGGAGAGAGAACAAAAAAAAAGATAAAAAAAATGGGAGGGGCAGAGTTTAAAGGGGCAAAGTGGGTATTTTATTTTAAAGTCAGGGGCAATCAAGTCCTTTTGTCAAAACCGTCAAGTATTTTTGTATTCCGTTTGTCAACGGACATAAGTGTTACATTTTGAAACTTTGAGTCTGTATTACCTCTAAGTAGAAAAGAAGATTTAACATAGTTGCCCTCACCACCCTCTTTTCCAGCAACTTAACAGGATGATGATGACGAGGGCTTTGGGTTTAAAGGTTCTCGCGGCCAGAGGAGTTAGTGGAGTCGAAAGAGAAGTGACCTTTGTGCCTTTCATAATTTAACAAACGTCTAATTAAAAAAGGATGCCTTTTTGCCGATTGGTGAGTTAAGCACCAAATTACAACTTAAAAGGTGATGGGTATCAAAATTGTTATGTCAAATTGCTAGACGCACATAGGCCCAAAGTAAGTGGTGGTAAGCACAATAGATCCTCGGGAAAATTAGAAAAAAGTGGGTTTTGGGATAAAATTTTTGGGGATGGTGGGTTTGTTTTGAAAACTTGTGAAAAAGTGGGGTATATTTTGAAAATCTCTGAAAAAGGGGGTTAGTTGGAAAAAAAAATGGGTTTTTTAAAACCATATCTTTTCCCATCCCCAAAATATCCCTCCCCTTGTTTGTCCCACATCAGACTTTTGGATTGGAATTGGAATTGGAATATCATTCTCAGCATTTTCTTCTCTTTCCAGCCAAACTCTCTGGCTCTCTATCTCTCCATTTCCATCTGCCGACGACTCCTCAACGTCGTCCACTTTCCGGCGACGGCGCATCCACCTTCCGGCGACGCGATCTATATCCCTCTCTCCAAACCAAGTGTCTCTATCTCTCTCTATCTTCCCGATTCCATTTGCCAGCGGCGATGACACCTCCACCTTCCGACAACGACGATCCATGGGTTTCAAAATCGATCTATAGTCGTCGACGACGACACCCTTTCTCTCCATGGGTGCTGAAATCGATCCATTAGCAACGTCGACTCCCTCTCTCTCCTCCAAACCGAACCTTCCGGCGACGACATAGCTGGACAGCACCTTACGGCTGCATCACCTCCACCTTGATCACCCAAGTTTGGATTGTGCTGTCTATTTGTGGATTGCTTGGGTAAGCTATATTGTGTTACATATTACTAGAATTTTCTGCTTTGTGTTGTCTATGAAACTTCTATATTTGGTTCTTATGAATGACCATTAAGATTAGTGCAATTCATTTATTATTTTCTACCATAAGAATCCCTTCTGAGGTGAATAATCCATCTTTGTTGAGTTAATTATCTTCTGCTCTGCACATTGATTTATGGAGACTCAAAATTTTTGTTCCCGTAATGTAATTAACCTACTAAGAGCCATCCATAGCAAAATGTTGCCCTCCATTGGAGTGAGGCTAGCTGACTTCATTCCCATCAAGATGATGCCAAATTTTGAGGATTGATTTTTCTTCTACGTAATGGGGTGGGTTTTAAGGGGATATGGGTGATAGGTAGAGGCTTGTGTGTGTGTCAAGTTAGGGGGTTCAGTTCAATGTTTGAGATGGGTTATTGAGGAGCGACTGTGGGTATTTATATGTGGATACTTACTGAACTTTTGATGACAAGTCTTTGTGGAAAATGCATTGCAGTGGTCACAGCATTTCCAACTAAAAATGACTTGCTTGCCAAAATCAGTAGTATTAGGTTGATTGAGAGTACTTTGAGTGACTTTATTTTATGTTTTTTAAATTGTACAGTTTTTTGACAAAATCATGCAGTTGGTACTTTGGCACTACAATTGGTTCGGTAAGAAACAAATGGGCACGCATGCAATGATAACTACACTTATGTTGAATTTCTTTGTAGTTTTTCTCGTGGCTTTTTCTTTATTTCATATGCAAATCTCTACTCTTTACAATATTTCATCACATACAACGAATACAAATCTTGTACTAGTACATCGATCTAATGTTGGGCACAGATTCCACATCTCACTTAACTGTCTATTTGTTGTATTATCCTTCAAAATTTTCCAGCTCAAGATGCAATTCTTG